>BQNB010075494.1:0-31451 GCA_026074375.1 Tanacetum coccineum
ATCATGCATGAGTCCCATAAATCAAAGTATTCCATTCACCCAGGTTCTGACAAGATGTATCAGGATCTAAAGAAACTCTATTGGTGGCCTAACATGAAGGCAATCATCGCTGAATATGTTGGCAAATGTTTGACATGTTCTAGAGTTAAGGCAGAATGTCAGAAGCCATCCGGCTTACTTGTACAACCGGAGATTCCTATGTGGAAGTAGGAAAGAATAACGATGTATTTCATCACAAAACTACCCAAAACATAAAACAAACATGACACAATCTGGGTCATTGTCGATCGCCTTACCAAATTCGCACATTTCATGCCTACCCGAGAGACAGATAGTATGGAAACCCTTACAAGATTGTACACAAAGGAAATAGTCTCCCAGCATGGAGTGCCAATATCTATCATCTCGAATCGTGACAGTCATTTCACATCCAGATTCTGGCTATCATTACAAAGTGCTTTGGGTACTCAATTAGACATGAGTACGGCATATCATCCCGAAACTGATGGGCAAAGTGAAAGGACCATCCAAACACTCGAAGACATGCTTCGAGCCTGTGTTATAGATTTTGGAAAAGGACTGGAAAAACACTTACCATTAGTAGAATTTTCTCACAATAATAGTTACCATGCCAGTATTAAGGCAGCACCATTTGAGGCACTTTATGGTCGAAAGTGCAGATCACCTGTTTGTTGGGCCGAAGTTAGAGATGTTCAACTTACGGGATCAGAAATAATCCATGAAACCACTGAAAAGATAGTGCAAATTCGACAACGCTTGCAAGCTGCAAGAGATAGGCAAAGAAGTTACGCCAATGTAAGGCAAGAGCCTTTAGAATTTCAAGTTGAAGATCGTGTTATGTTAAAAGTGTCACCTCGCAAAGGTGTCATTCGATTCGGAAAACGAGGAAAGCTTAATTCCCGGTACATTGGACCTTTCAAAATCCTTAAACGAATTGGCCCAGTGGCATATAAACATAAGCTTCCTAAAGAGCTCAGTAATGTCCACATTACTTTCCATTTTTCTAATATAAAGAAATGCTTATCTGACGAATCTCTTGTCATTTCAATGAAAGAACTTCGGCTTGATGACAAACTTAACTTTGTGGAAGAACCAGTGGAGATCATGGATCAAGAAGTCAAGCAACTGAAAAAAAGTCGTATTCCTATAATCAAAGTAAGATGGAACTCTAAAATAGGACCAGAATTTACGTGGGAACGCGAAGATCAAATTCGTGCCAAGTATCCACATCTAATTTCTAACATCACTTCGGCATCCAAATAAATCTCGGGACAAGATTTCTTTTAAAGGAGGGAGACTATAGCAACCCGTAATTTTAATCACTGTAATTATCCATCTATTATATATATACCACCTTTTTACAGGGAAATTTTTGCTTTATCTCATTATGCAACGTAACTAGCATCTCTAAAGTAAACGAGCTCACGCAACCTACCTATTCCAATTCTATCTATGTTTATATCATGTAAACATCCTAATATGTCAAGTCTATATCTTAATATCATTTTTACCAAGTACATTATCCATTTAACGTACTTTTCAAAATGTTATCAAATTAAGCTACTAATAAGCTAATACTAACCTAAAGAGCTAAATGAACAAGAATAAGCACAAAGAACAAGCCATAAGCTAGAAATTCAAAATAAGCACTTATAGAAAACTTAAAACCAAACAGTCCCTACAAGGATCTTTGAGCTTATTTTTAGATAAGCTCTTGGATCCTTGTGGGGAAATGGCTTTGCGAGCTTTATTTTCTATAATTATAGCATTCCTAAAAATGCTTTCTGAAAATGATTTTGAAACAAATTAGCTTAATGAAAAAGCACTATGAAAACAGACTTAAGACTTAAATCATGCTGAGTTTTACTTTGAAAATGAAAAGACAAAAGGCAATTTTGCAGCTTAAATTTAGATGACAAAATAAGCTAGAATTTAAAAACTAATTGCAAACTTGAAAACTATGATATATAAGCTACTTTTATTCTGAAAATTAAAACCTAACTCCTATTTTAACATACTGAAAATGAAACTAGAAAATGACCTATATGCTTTTAACACTGCTGATGCAGTTGACATGCTAATGAACTAAATCTAAAACCCTATCAATGCAGACCTAAGATTATGTTTCTAACACTCTTAAAACACAAGTCTAAATGTAAATTAAGTAAATGCAAAAGCTAGAACTGATCTAACCTAATAAATGTAAATTCTTTTGATCAGTTTGAACTAATAAAGCCTATTAAATCTATGTGGAAACTCATATGACTTAATTCTAACTTATAAAAACAGCTTAAACAATCCTAAATTTAAGATTTAAAATAAACACAAAAGACCAAAAGCCAAAAAACAGCACTAACCTATGGTTAGTGCTGCTGACCCAAACACCCCTTTAAGATCATTGAAATCCATTTAAGCTTATGAAATAGAAAAATATATGAACTCAAAAGTTTAATAAGATAACAAAATAGCAAAAAACAGATCTTTGAGCTTATACTAACAAATCAATATAAGCTAGATATCTAACAACTAACTATTTATGATAAAATTTTTGGATTTTTAATGATTTATACAGACAAAATATGAAAATAAGATCTAAAACTACAAAAGCTTAAAAGGGTGATAAAACATTATCAATAAGCTCAATGAAACAGTATAGAGCACAAATAAGATAGTGTAAGCAGAAAATAAGCAAAAGCAACTTATTAAACTAAGATACTTGAATTTAAAGGAAACTTACAAAAAACCTTAGCTAAACAAAGGCAATAGTGCTCAAGAGAGCTTTCAACAGCTCTAGCTTATCTCAAGGATAAGCTAGTAAGGTCCCATAAGCTCTTCCATTGTAAGCTTATCATCCAAAAGCTCAAATTCCATTTAGCAAAGGGTATTTGCTGATTTTAAGAGTTTTAAATAGATTAAAATGCTTTATTATGAGCTAATTTGGAATCTTAGAGACTCAAAGAGCTTGTATGAGCTTATTAGGAGCTTTTGTAACATTAAGAGCTTATTAAACAAAGTCTTAAGGGAATTTGAGAAAATAAAATACGAATTCTATTAATGAAAAAGTTAAGTACAATTCTGAAAAGGAAATTACATTTAAGCAAACATTAAGCTTAAAAACATGTTATGAAATTACAAAGCTAATTTAATATGCTAATTTATAAACTAACTCCTAGATATCTTGTAGTGAGTCCTTGCTTGTATTTATACTGCCTGGGAAAGTTCTAGGCTCCTGAGTCTGTTATATCCTCCTCTTAATCTCGTCCATACATTCCTTTCAATCATTGGTACTCTAATCTTGGCCCTTGGATTAACTTGATGATCACACGGATTGCCATCGTGGCAATCCGTGATGTGACACTTGTGCTTCTTTTCCATGTGATTTAGTGTAAAATCTTGCATCCTTGTGTGTTTTCTCACAATCCACGTAGCATTCCCTTTGTGGGGATTGACCAATAAGAGCGTTTGGGTGACGTTTTCTTGTGCCAACCTGTCACTTAACACTTGAATTTCATGGCCACGTCCTTAATTGTGATTTACCCTTTGATTTGAACCTGAGGGTAAATGGAGAAGACAGTAAATAACCATATTTCTCGCATGTTTCTTTTTTTAAAAGGTACGTTTGACTTTGGGTTAACCAGGGGTTATATGTTTTGACTTTGAGGCTTATAAAGGGTTTTGGGCCGGGTATTTGGGCTTGGGTTTAGGCTTGGTTTTATAAAAAGGTTAACGGGTGTTAACTCTTATAATAAAAAGAGTTAACACCGTTATGGTTTAGGGATTATTTTTGTAATTTGGTTTAACTTTGAGGGACTGTTTTGGGAAATTTGGGTTTTGTCTTTTTGTGGTTGACCACTGTTGACCATGAGTTGACTTTTGTTGACCTTTGATAGCATTCTCCCGGCTCTTGTATTCTCTTTCCTTTCCTGTGTCCGTGATTGTCCGGTTTTGATCGTTTTCTTGAGATTTTTGCAATATCCGTACCTACACAATCACAAAGACAAAACAAGCAATATTCAAGCATTTAAAGCATAATTTTGTCTTTTTAGGGCCAATTTTGATATAAAAAAAGGATATTGTGTTTCAAAGATATCAAAATTCCCCCAAACTAGCGATTGCGTGTCCTCACGCAATATTATATGCTCTACAACCAAATACCTCAAAACTTACCCAAACTAAATCTTTGGAAAATAGCAAAGACTTTTGTGGGGAGAGTTAAGAAATCACAAGTTATAAAACACCCATTTTTCCCATTTTTTTTAACTTTTATATTTTATTTTATTAATAAGTATAACTGATATTATTTTCAACTTTAGTTATTTCCCATAATTGTTTAAGGGATATAGTACAAGATGCATTTCGATCCGAGAATGCCCCAAAAAGGATAAATTCATCGTCCCCAACTTTTCACTTGCTCCAAACCAAGCTTAAAAATGAAAATTACAAGCTAAATATCAGTAAAGGTGCTTAACAACTAGTCATATGGCAACTTGTGAACTTTTTACTCCCGACATTTATTATATTCTTGAAGTGGAGGTGTGCTATTATGAATTTCAACCATGGATCAACATTTTTGCAATCATACTATGCTTCACGTTTTCCACCCAAGAATAATGAGTTTGAAGGCGAGATCATCCCAATGTAGCGGGACTTTCGTCTCGGCTACATCCAACCTTGCGGCTTGTGACAGGAAATGGGACACCCCCAATGACTAGTATCGGGGCTCACGGGACCTTAGGTATTCAACAAACTCTCATGTTTCCGAATATACATAGCTTATAAAATAGAATAGTCAAAGTTCAAAAGCATATTTGAATTCAAAAAGAAATCTATTTATTAATTCATACTTAACTATTTAGACATTTATGCAATTGTAACCCTTGGGTTTAGGCTTGGTTTTATAAAAAGGTTAACGGGTGTTAACTCTTATAATAAAAATAGTTAACACCGTTAGGGTTTAGGGATTATTTTTGTGTAATTTGGTTTTAACTTTGAGGGATCTGTTGGGAATTTTTGGGTTTTGTCTTTTTATGGTTGACCACTGTTGACCATGAGTTGACTTTTGATAACCTTCTCCCGGCTCTTGTATTCTCTTTCCTTTCCCGTGTCCGTGTTTGTCCGGTTTTGACCGTTGTTTGTGATTTTTGTATTATCCGTACCTATACAATCACAAAGACAAAACAAGCAATATTCAAGCATTTAAAGCACAATTTTGTCTTTTTAGGGCTAATTTTGATATAAAACGGATATGTGTTTTCACACATATCAAGTACCAATATCTATCATCTCGGATCGTGACAGTCATTTCACATCCAGATTCTGGCAATCATTACAGAATGCTTTGGGTACTTAGATAGACATGAGTACGACATATCATCCCAAAACCGATGGACAAAGTGAAAGAACCATCCAAACACTCGAAGACATGCTTCGAGCCTATGTTGAAGATTTGGAAAAAGGATGGGGGAAAGACATTATATTGGTAGAGATTTTTTACAATTAACATTTACCATGCCAGTATTAAGGCAGCACCATTTAAGGCACTTTATGGTCGAAAAGTGCAGATCCACCTGTTTGCTGGGCCAAGTTGGAGATGTTCAATACTTACGGGACAGAAGAAATAATCCATGAAAACCAATGAAAAGGATAGTGAAAATTCGACAACACTTTGCAAGCTGCAAGAGATCAGGCAAAGTAGGTAGCCAATGTAAGGCGAAAGCCTTTAGGACTTTCAAGTTTGGAGATTGTGGTTGATGTTAAAAGTATTCACCTTGTTAAAGGTGTCATCCAGTTTTGGAAAACGAGGAAAGCTTAACCCTCGATACATGGGACCTTTCAAAATCCTTTTGAAACCGAATGGTCCCTGTGGCATATAAAAGTTGAGTTCCTGAAGAGTCAGAAATGTCCACAATACTTTCTAGTTTCTAATCTAATGATATGATTATCTGATCGAAATCCCTTGTATTCCAATGAGAAGAGCTTCGGCTTGATGAAAAAACTTAACATTTGTGATGGAAGAACTAGTAGAGTTTATGGTTACGAGAAGTCAAAGCAACTAAAACAAAGTCGTATTTATATAGTCAAAGATAAGATGGAACTCTAAAAGAGGGACAGAATTTACGATGGGAATGCGGAAGAACATATCGTGTCCAAGTATCCACCATCATGTTTTAAAACATTCACTACGGCATCTCACTAAATCTCGGGACGAGATTTCTTTTAAGGGAGGCGTTAACGTTTATATCAAAACCCTAATTATATGTAATGTATTCATATAAAATGAATGTGCAAGCCTTTAAGCATGTGTACAAGTGTACAATGCATAACATTTGAAATATAATTTCCCTCCAAGTTAATGTGCAACTCATTTAAGTTCAATGTACAAGTCTATTAAGCATAGAATTTAAACCTTGCTATTTTCCATCATTTTCATTCTAGATTTCGTACCACCTCTTTAGCACAAGGTACAAACACTAAATGCATGACTTCTAAACCCTAAACCTAAACCCTAAATCGTCCTAAAACCCTAATCTAAAACCCTAAACCCTAAACAAAACCCTAAAACCCTAATTTCATTTTAAACCTAAACCTTAATTCTAAACCTTAAACCTTAATCCTAAACCCTAATCTTAATCCTAAACCCTAATCTATCCTAAACCCTAACTCGAATTTAAAACCAAAAACCTTAACCCAAAACCAAAACCAACCCGACACCATTTTTCTTTCATTTTTAACCCATTTACACCTAAGCTAGCAACCTAGCACCTCAAGCACCTCTATGACCTCATCACCATGTCACCAAGCAAGCACACAAGCACCTCCATCATCTCCTTGTAAGCTACCACTGCACTCCAAACACCTCCTTGTCACCTCTTGGTACCTGAAACCACATCCACACCCTTCCACCTTTCATAGCTACCCTCCTAACTCTTAAGACTCATCATACTAGCCTTCATTAGTCATTACCTACAACCCTTGGTACTTACTCTAAGCCCTAACCTTGGCCACCAAGTTTTTGAACCCTATATAAGCTGAATCCAAGAAACCCTTTCAAACACACCTCAAATCTTCATCACAAACACAAATGGAGTTCTAGCCCAACCAAGGAAGAGGTAGAAGGTCCCTAAGATCATAATAGAAGCCAAAAATCAAGAAAAGGAAGGTCTTGAATCTATATTTAGGCGTACGAACCCAAAAACCCCATTTTGACCCATTTTAGCTCAAGTAAGCTTATAATCTTGTTCAATAAGCTCATAATCTGTTTTAGAACTTTTATTAGCCTTGTTAGATTCTATATAAACTCTTGTTTGATCCCTTGAACCACAAACCTATGCGTTTTTGCTTAAAACAATGACCTGTTTTAATTTTCTAGCTAACGAATCTAAACTAATAAGCTTATTTGATCCCTGCAAACAAAGGTTAGATTCTATATAAGCCATGACCTGTTTAGATCCCTATTAGCTTATTAGCTTAATTAAAACAGGTTAGCTTATTAGCTGCCTAAAAATGACTTATTTTAATTAACGAATCTAACGCATGCGTTAGCTAATAAGCATTTTAATTAAGTCATTTTAATTAAAACAGCTATTCGTTAATAAGCTAATAAGTCATTTTTAATTAACGCATAGGTTAGATCCCGCTAATAAGCTAATAAGTCATTTTAATTAAAACAGGTTAGATCCAGTTTAAGCTAATAAGCCATGACCTGTTTTAATTAACGAATCTAACCTGTAAACAAACCACAAACCTATGTTAGATTCTATATATAAAACCCTATGCGTTTTTGTTACGTTAGAAAATCTTATTAGCTTATTCTAATAAGCCATGACCTGCAAAACTCTTTTGGATTTCAAAAATATCAAAATTATGAATTTTGGACTTAATTTCTAAATCATTTCCATGCAAGGGGTATATATTGTAACTATTTAGAAATTAACAAGTAAAAGGGTTAATCCTGCCATATTCCTAAAGTTATAACTATAAGGACCTATTTTGCCAAGTTCTAAAGTTAAAGGTTTAAATTATATATACTTTATATATAAAGGACTAAACTTGTAAAAGTTTATAAACCAAGGGTATATATTGCCATTTTTGCAAACTTAAAAATATAAAATATAATATTTGTATATAAATTATAAAAATATATATTAATATTATAAGACTCGATTTTATTCAAACCCGACATATTTATCGTTATCAATCATCGATCGACGCATTATAAAACAATTACGTTATATAATTAACGTAATTTATAATCGACTAACTTTTAAAGAAACTTAAAAATCTTATCTTATCACGTTACTAGGGAATTTCATGTGAGGGGTTCCATTTGGGTATTTATTTTGACGAGTTTCCTGGGTTTACGATTTAAAGTGCCATGACTCCTCAAACGATACTACATGGTCTCTGGATTATGATAGCCAGAACAGTAATACAATATTTCCATAAATTAATAAATCAAAGTAATACGTTAAACTTTATGAAGTTTTGAAACATAAACCATCACACTAAGACTTGACATATTACCTCAGGTTGCGTGATGAAATGGTTACTTTCACTTGATATACTTTTGCCATCAATCAGATTTCCCTGTTAAAGTGAGTTCATAGCCTTGCATTTTAAATCTTCTAATGTTTTTTTAAACCCGCGATGGGGATACATGCTATAAACCATGAATACAAGTGTTTTTCCAACTGTATGCTATCCTGATATATTATTACCTAAGTCCTTACTTTTGCCATTAAGACCCCACTATCATGAACCGTTAATTACTTTTCGGAGTAAGCGCGAATGTTGTGAATAAATCTATTTGGGACTGAACTTCCCCGTTGGTGTACCTATACTTTATGGTAACCAAACGCACTTCATTTGAATCACTATGCGGGTGTTTGGCAAAGGCACCCGCAAAGGCACCGGTTGGGGCAAGGCAATTCTTGTGATTATGATTATTACTCAAGGTCGCGGTGTAAGGAGCTCGTAGGGCAAATAACACTTGTTTTCTATAATAATTGTACTCATTGCAATTATTACACTTATAGGTGTATAACAACGTAACCTACTATTGAACTTGTATTAAAACTGTTTAACATAAACCTATGAATTTCACTCAACCTTTGTGTTGACTTTTTAGCATGTTTATCTCAGGTAATTGAGCATCACATGGCACGGAGTGGCACGGACTTGAAGATGGCTAAATGTTATCATTCAAACTTTATGTTTCTAGATTTTGGGACCTCTCTTTTTGTAAAAACTCTGATGAATAAATGAATGATAACTAAATTTTCCAAAAACGTCTCTTTACGATTTGTTTTCTATGATTATGACTGTTGTACTATGAAATAATACCCCAGATTAGCTTCCGCTGCTATATTTGTCAAAATGAGGGTGTTATAGATAACGATCCTTACTTTGGTCTCTCTTTTTGTAAAAACTCTGATGAATAAATGAATGATAACTAAATTTTCCAAAAACGTCTCTTTACGATTTGTTTTCTATGATTATGACTGTTGTACTATGAAATAATACCCCAGATTAGCTTCCGCTGCTATATTTGTCAAAATGAGGGTGTTATAGATAACGATCCTTACTTTGGTATTCCATATTCAGAACCTAGCTTTGAAGAAACAACTTTACAAGAGGTCATTCCAACAAATTTGCATCATCTTAACCAATTGTTTGATACTCTCACTAAGTTGAAAAAGAAACACCCATTGGAAAATGTTATCAGCAATCCTTCTCGACCAGTTTCGACAAGAAGTCAACTATAAGAACATGCCATTTGGTGCTACTTTGACGCAAATGACAATCTGATTCCATTAGGTGGGAAATGGTCTGGTTGAGATCTCCTATCTCAAAAGAAGAATAATGGTGGTTATTCTTCATGTATCCTATGTACATATTTAAAACCAAAAAGAAAATACAAAAATATAAAACCTATAAAAAACTATAAAAATCAAAAAATAGAAAATACCAAAAATATTTTTCAAGACATGTCTTCTGAAAATCGATAATATTTACGGATCTAGAAATGTCGTTCAATAATGACACGGGTCTTTAAATAAAGTTCGAGCAGAAGTTCAAACTTTTAAAACATGTCTTCATGGCTTGCAGTTATTTCAGACTGCAACCCGCTCTTCATTCTGAGGAAAGCATGTCGTCAAAAAGACAGTTGTTCCTGACAACGGGTAATTAATTTTTCCCGGGCATGGATTACTTCATATCCATGCATCATAGGAATGATGTACGTTTCAGTGCGTTATTTCTTCTTAAAGAAGAGAAGTCTTCTTTTTTAACCAAATAATTTTTCTTAATTGATTCTTCAAATTATTTGTGTTAACCATGGTGGTAAAAAGTTGTCTTCAAAATGAATCAGTGTTTTCAGTAATCACAAAAAGATTTTCAAAGACAATTCGACCACTCAAACAATGACAACAGCTCTTTAAATAGAAAATGGGTCATTATTTGAAGGGGGGGGGAAGTGTCATATAATAATATTTTAAAACGGTCTTTCAAAATAAGTCACAGAATAAACGGATAAAGTTTTTGATAATGACGGATAACAATTTAAAGGGGAGTTAATTTATATTAACTACAAGGGCTTTAGATGTCATTTGTTTAAAACTTTATGGACTTATTTGCAATTTAAGACTTAGTGCATTCAGGCTTTAAACTACATTCGATCAATATTGCCAACACTTCATAGTATTAAAAGACTTAGGAATGTTTGAAAATAATCACATAGTTTTAAAAGCCTTAATGTTAATTCTCACGAGATAGTTTTAAGCTTAGTAATTCTTCGAACATGATCTCAAGTATTGGTGCGTACAAGGTTTTGCTGATTCCGAGGTATCAAAACCAGCAAGGGAGAAGGAGTAGATACACTAGAACGTACAACAAGTACACTTGATAGAGTCCATAGCCTTCTTTCATTTTAGGCCATTCCGAGAAGACAAATGTCATAACTGCAAAGAAAATCAGTTACTTAACTTGTTACTTTTGAGTGCTATATTTCTTCCACATGGGGGAAGAGATATCTTGTTATTTTTAGTATGCATCATTTGAGATACCAAGGGGAAAGTGTTGTTAGAAGATTTATTCTAGCGCGAGAAGATTGTTTCTGATTCAATTAATGTTTCCTCGGCCAGACAACCACTAAGCTTATTATTAAAAAGGTAGAAATATTTGAAAAAGAGGTACACATAGGTATGATGATACCTTTAGATAGTCAGTATCCTGCAGGAAGAAATGTTTACATCTGAGACTTAGTTGGCTTATGTATTATCATTTCGGCTATTTAGAGGGAATAATTATGACATCCGAGACTTAGCTAACCTTGGTGTTTCAATTTATATCATCACTATCTTGTAAAGAGAAATATGCTCATCAAGGACTTAATTGATTTTAGTGTTATGGTTTTGAATTAATTGTGTACTTCAGACATTTGGGCTTTGCACATCAAGTCTTCTTAATGCGGCTTGCAAGAAATCTATGAATCTACTCAATAAAGGATTGCTGGTTCGGGGGGAAGCTAAGGCAACTTCCAAAAGGAGATTATCGAGACGGACTATAGATTGCTGACATGGATAAAATGACTTGTCATTTTTGGTTTGAACATTTTTAGGTCATGTCTCATACATAATCTTGTGAACACAGTTTTATGTAGTGTATCTTTAGGTGTTAAGTGTCAATGTATAAATTTTTCAGGAGTTTTTTGTTAAACTCAAAATCTTTCAAAATTATTATTCCTGACACTCACACATACCCTCATAGTTTGAGGGGGGAGCATTAATATGTTCCCTAATCGGCTTGTGCATAATCGGCACATTTTTCTCCCAGTTTTCTAACTTATTTAAATCATTCAATATCTAAAATTCATCTTCAACACCTTGTGGAATAACTGAGGATTGTTGTTCTGAAGTGTTTTGTGAGGTACTTTTCAACGGTGCATCTTGATCAACGGTTGTTGAGGAAGGTGAACTAGTTGAAGCAGCAAGAACTAGAGTAGGAACTTCAAGAACTAGATGATCAACATTTGGTGGAGGTTTGAAGTACTAATCAAATATAGGTTGAAACAATGAATCACAGTCATTCTTTGTTGGTGGGATAGCGGGTGTTGGAGAAAAAGACCGCTCCAGCCTCCGATCACTAAAACCAAAACGTACAATTGAGTCTAGAGCCAAGAGATCATCAATTAATCTCATTAGGACACTATTTCATGTTACTTGTTCTTCATACAATGTGAAAACAAGGATAATCTTACGAGTCCTATGCATTATCCTTGTGATATTGCCAGAACATCCGCGTGATACGAAAGTATTCACAATGAAGATGGAAATCCTGCTAGAGCCAACATCAAACAAGCTCTAGGTAGGTAACTTGTGAGATCCTAAATGGATCAAACTTGTGACACTGGGCATCGATTCGGTCCAGATTATGAACTGATGGATGATGAATTTTGATAAAAGCTTAAAACTCCTGATGTGTTACAAAAAACACTTTTACTAGTGACACGTTGATTGATTTTCAAATCAATTTTCTCTTCAATCATTGAGATAGTAACTTACTGATTCACTTTTAACGTTCTATTAGTAGCAATACTATTAGTGAGGTAGCCTGCTTTGAGGTGTCCGGTAAAGAGATACTAGCAAGTATAGTGAATCTAATACATCTGCGTTAGATGATCCAACACTTTGAGCTGGAAACCCTGTCAATGAGGTTCTTATAATGAATCTACCTTATCACAGGTATAGTATTTATAATGTAAAACGGTCCTCATGGAACCGGAGGTTAATGCAACCGAACTCCGATGAATGACAAAGCCATATTCGTCACCAAGCTTTATTGCTAACTGTTTATTTCAAGATTACATAATGATGGAGATGCAAATACCTCTTTCCAGCATAGTCAAGTTCATAGCCACATGCACATACTCAAGACTCAATGACTTTATAACATCAAGAAAGAATGACCCAAAGCTTCCGCAAACTCTGATATTAACTTCTTCTTCTTCAGTATGTCAAAGTGATGAAGTTATGAATTGATGAAGAAATACGAATATAAAGTCACGCTTTTAAGATTACAACAAGTATGATCATGTTGGCCCGAAAGTCACAAGCACATAAAATGGCGAAAGATCACAAGATGATGATTAGAGATTAAATTTGGCTGATGATCTCAAGAAATCTCAAGATCACATACAATGACAATCTTAAAGAAACAAGCTCAAGCCATAAGTCAAAGATCACTACATAAAGATGCAAGACAAAAGATCAACTATTACACAAAAGGACTCAAGATCAAGAAAAGAAGCTTCAACGATTAATGATCAAGGTCACAAGGAGAGATCTCTATGATCACCCCTTAGGGGGAGATTGTTAGAAATACAAAAAGTGTTGATCATTTATGAGATCTCAACGATCGTCCCTTAGGGGGAGATTGTTAGGAATTCAGTTTTTAGTGAAGTGATGATCATTATCGATCTCACAAGCCTTTGTAATAGTTAGACAATTTTATGTAATAGTTAGGAAGCTAACCGGGCTGGCTTATAGAAAGCCTAAGGAAAGCCCGATTAGCCCACACCCTTGTAACTATATAAACCCTCTCCATACATAGAGAGGGTGTTAGAAGAATTCATTTTTACACACACTCTTTAGTGTGTTTCTCCCATCCATCTCTCTCTCTAACTTTCTCTCTCTAGATATTATATGTATGAATTTTGGAATCCTACACCTTGTGATACTGCCAGAACATCCGAGTGATACTTAAGTATTCACAATGAAGATGGAAATCTTGCTTGAGCCAACATCAAAGAAGCTTATGGTAGGGGACTTGTGAGATCCTTAATGGATCAAACTTGTGTCAACTGGAAAGAAACGATGGTGCGATTCTACAAGAATTAAACTTGTTCCAGTATATGAATTGACGGTTAATGAACTTTAATAAACGCTTAAAACTCTTGACGTGTTACAAAAACACTTTCACTTAGTAACACGTCGATTGATTTTCAAACCTATTTTTCTCTTTATTGCTAACTATTTTATTACAGGTTCATATAAATATGGAGATGGTAACATCCTGTTCCAGCAAAGACAAGTTCAGTACCGCATGCTCATACTTCACCAACACATTCAAAGAAATCATGAAAGCTCAAGTATATGGTTTAGAGCTTCCGCAACTCTGATATCAATGTCCTCTTGAAGTGGACACGTATTAAAGTTAAAGAACTTCAAGAACAAAGTATTCAAGTTTTTCAAGATCAAGAAAGGTATGAGCATGTCGGTCCGCAAGACACAAGATCACAAGAAGGCAAAAAACCACGAGTTGATGATCAGAGATTAGATTTGGTTGATGATCTCAAAGAAGCTCAAGATCACATATCATATTCAATCACAAGCCACAAGACAAAGATCACTACATCAATGTACAAGATACCACATGAAGAATCAAAGACTACGAGCTGAACACAAGATCAATCAAAAGATTGTTGAGCTTAAGTTTGTATTTTTTGGGGTGACCTCCTTTAGGGGGAGATTGTTAGATATTAGAAAAAGACTTGGTCACCCTGTGTAATGTATCATTTATCGTAGCTCATAGTTTAACGTTTAATGTGTAATGTTCGGTAATGGGCCGGGCTATAAAGCCCAACGTGTAAGCCCATACCATAGCCTAAGGGCTGATTTTGTAAGCTACTATATAAGCCTCTTCCATGCCTTGGAAGAGGTCGTTAGTCATTTTATACAAGTTTACTTTCTCTTACTAGAAAGCCTTTCTCTCTCACTTTCTCTCTCTAGAATTTGGCTAATCCATCTATCTTCCAACATCCTACACTTCTTGTAACTTGAATTGTAGAAGCTATTCTTGCATAGCCTCTATCCAGCTTGGATCCTTCAATGCATGAATTACCTTTTTGGGTTCTTCCTGTTATAAAAGCAAGCAAACAAGCAGTTTTGAAGAAATTTATGGTTTATTTTTTGTTAAATAGTACTAACAAACCCATGTTCCTCCAAAATCTTTAACATCCTTCTTATTTGTGTAACTGATTGCAAATCTCCAATTACTTGATCAAGAGGGTGATCTTTATGAATTCTTGTAGTTGGAATAGGACTGACTTGGATTGTTATATCCAAATTGTTCATGTCAGCCTCTGCACCAACATCTTCATCATCTTTTGAGGAGTTAAATATGCTATAATCTTCCAAAGAAGGCATGTTTGGATCAAATGGAAGTTCAATGCTTGTTTTTCCACCAACAACATTAACCTCATTTGTGCTAGCAACATTAACATTGTTAGTGTTGTTAACATTATCTTCCTTCTCTTGATCAATACCTTCACTATCTTTTCTTGAATCTTCATCAACCTTCTTTCCATCATCACTTGAAGGTTTGAATCCATCATCATGAGAACTCTTTGGATCTTAGGAATATAGTGGATCAGCAGTACATAATGGTAGCAAAATGTAATTTTTGATAGGTTCTGTCCCCTTACTAGCTTGACCTGCATTATCACTTGCTTTTGTACATGCAAAACCATTAAATTGTGTACCTGTAACAATTGGCTCATAATTCATTATTCTTGTTAGTGCATTAATATTAAATAGCCAATCTGGTCCACTACCTACAACATTAGGTGTACTCTCACTAAACATAATATGCAAGTTTTCTTCCACTATCCTTGTTCTACTATTGAATACTCTAAAGGCTTTACTATTCAAAGAGTATCTAACAAAGAAACCTTCATCAGCCTTACCATCAAATTTTATTAAGTGATCTATGGTATTAATAATGGTAACAGGATATTCAAATGGTCTCATAAAACTTAATGTTGGTGTTCTACCATGAAAAAGTTCATAGGGGGCCTTGTTATAAGGCTTAACTACTAACACTCTATTTTGCACATAGCAAGCAGTATTAACTGCTTCTGCCCAAAAAGTAGTTGGAAACTTAGAATCAGCTAGCATAGTCCTAGCAGCCTCAATTAGTGTCCTATTTCTCCTTTCAACAATTCCATTTTGTTGAGGAGTTCTATCTACACTATATTGTCTCAAAATACCCTTCATCTCACAAATTGATTTATCTCTTTGTTTTTAAACTCAGTCCCATTATCACATCTAATCACCCTAACCTTGTGATCTACTAGATTTTCTATCCCAGTTATAAAGGACTTAAGAATGCCACTAGTCTCATCCTTAGTAGCTAGAAAGAAAACCCATGTAAACCTACTATAATCATCTGTGACAACTAGGCAATACATTTTCTTCATAAGACTTTTTACAAATGTTGGACCAAACAAGTCCATATGCAACAAATGTAAAGGAAGACTGATTGAGTTCTCTGTTTTGGACTTACAAGAGGCTCTGTGCTGCTTTCCCTTTTGACAAGCAACACAGGTTTGATCATTTTCAAAAAGTTTGGAAGGTAAACCTCTTACAAGATTTCCCTTAACCAATTTATTCATGGTTTTAAAATTTAAGTGACCTAGCCTTCTATGCCAAAGTTTAGATTCATCAGATGTGGCTTTTGCAAAAAGGCAAGTTAAACCTCTTTTAGGAACTATGTTCTTTAAATCAACACTATACATATTGTTCTTTCTAGGAACTCTAAGTAAAACTTGAGTTTCATCAATCAACTTAAAGTTTGGAGATAAAACAATACATTTATTTTCATTAAAAAGAACACTATTCTTTTTATCACACATTTGTGAGACACTAAAGAGATTAAACTTTAACTCTCTCACAAAATACACATTTTCAAAATCAAGATTACCTGTTTTAATGGTACCTTTTCCTGTGATTTTCCTTCCTTTGGGGTTCCCTCCAAAAGCAACATATCCTCTATCTATCTCTTTATAGTCTGTAAGATAGGACATGTTCCCTGTCATGTTCCTTGAGCATCCACTATCAATCACTCCTTGATCCTGTAAATCCATTTGTAGATTGCCCTGCACATTAAATAAGAAAATCAATTTCTTTTGGGGAACCAAGCCATCACTGACTTGGATTTGCCTTGTGCATCAATATAATGAAACTTCTTTAGGGTGATTGATGCACTATTATGTTTAGAAACATGGTCTAAAACTTTAGTCTTTGGTTTCCAAACCCAACAAGCTGAGGCCTTAACAGCATTAACATTATTTCCCTTAACAGCATTAACTACTACTTTTGGCCTAGCAGCATTAACTACTACTTTTGGCCTAACAGTATTAATATTTTTATCCCTAGCAGTATTAACCCTCTGATTAAAATTACTATTTTTAAATGTCGTATTCTTGTGAATTAGCCTCTTAACAGTTGAATGTGCTTTTTTAGAAAGATATGACATTGGTCTAGCAGCATTCACTATTGTTTTTGTGTGAGCAGCATTAACTTGTCTAGCAGTATTAACTGATACTAAACCAGACTTCATTAGTACTGCTCTTGTAACCATGTTCTTTTTAGCATAGGGGTGAGTCTTTTTAGCAAAGTTTTGATGATTCACCCTTTAAGCATTGTTCTACACAGGTTTTACCATCCTTTGTTTTTAAAACTATTTATGATAGTAATTGCAATCAACCTGCAAATGATCAAACTTCCACACACATAACAAGCCTTATTAAACATCTCAAAATTGCTTCCTAGTCTTTAAGACATCATATTGTTCCAATTTCTTTGATTGCCTTTTGGACTGTGAGTGTTTTGCCTATCTTTCTCAACTTGTTTAACAGTTTTCCTAGCAGTTTTCTCTTGTTGCTTAGGTTTGACAAACTCTATCTTAGCAATACTAGGCTTAACTATTTTCTTCTTAGTTTTAGTTTGAGACACATGTTCTTCCTCACTATCTGACACCCAATCTTTAATAATTGGAAAATCATCAGACTTCCTAACTACCTTAGACACTTCTTCATCAGACTTTCTGTTCTCAATTACAAGCTTATTAACAAACTCATCTAAACCAGTAAAAGACAAGTCAGGTGTTGGAGGCATGAAGTTTCCTGTGTAGGGATGTGGAACTGCATTATAACCTAAGCCTTTCTTGCAGTTGTCAACAATCTAACTTTCTATGAGTTTGTTTAATCTTTTAGATGCATTTTCAAATTTGTCTACATTAAATTGAATTCCATCTTTTTCTTTTTGAGCTATTTCTAGCTTCTTCATGAGCTCTCTGATAGCTATATCTTTACATTCAATTTCAAATTTTAAGACCTTTATATCTTATGAATAAATAGACTCATTTGCCTTATAAACTTCAAGTTTCTCTTCTACTGACTCTAATCCTGACTTATAAGCTAGAACCATTAACTCAGATTTTTTAAAATCTTTATGTAGTTGATCATATTAAGATTTAAGAGTTTTAACAGTTTTCAAACAAGATTTTAAACAATTTGAATTGTTAAATACCTCTGAGTCAGAACTTGAAGATGAGTAAGCCATGAGTGCATAAATAGGTCCTTCCTCTGCCTGATCACTCCAGTCATACCCACCAAGACCATCACATGACACCAAAGCTGTGGAAAGCACAACCTTTCTTAGGCTTTCCTTGTTCTTGTAGTCTTGATTTCTTGGAGCTCTGCACTCTTTACCAAAATGTCCCTTCTTGTGGCAGTTGTAGCACTCCACTTTGGACTTATCAAAGCCAATAAACTCATTGCCATTAATAGTTAGCTTCCTACCTGTATTCTTCAAAAACCTTTTAGCTCTCATAGTCAACATAGCCATTTGCCATCTCAAATACATCTCTTCCAAATCATCTGGATGGATTGGTTGCAAGTCCTCATGTGCAAGTTGAAGATTATTTGGTTGACTAGAAAGGGTGCACAAATAACAGCATCACTCAAGTTATCAATATTAGCAGCATTAACTTGAGTATTAGCAGCAGAAACTCCATTAGTAGTATTAACTGCTTGAGCATTACTAACTGCTCCATTAGTGTTGCTATTGTTGTTATTTGAAAAGGACACAAAAATCATGTTTTGTGTGCTTGAACTTGAGCTAGAAATCCCTTTGACTTCTGGTTCATACACCTTAAGGTTGTTGTAGAGATCATCCATGCTCATTGTACCCAAATCAGTTTTATTCCTGCACACAACAACATGTGTGTTCCACTTTGGTGACAAACTTCTTAATAGCTTCTGGTTCACATCTTCTTGTGAAATCGTTTCTCCTGAAAGCTCCAACCGACTCACAAGCTTTTGAAGCCTATCAAAAGTTTGATCAAGCATCTCTGATCTTGGAGCAGTAAAGTTTTCATATTGCTGCTTTAAAAGATTCCTTTGGGTCTTCTTTGTAGCTGAATTCCCACCAAATCTCTTTTCTACAGCTTCCATCAATAGCTTAGCATCCTTAATTGAGTTAAACTTTAACTGATGTTCATTAGGAATGCCCATCATTAAAGTACTTCTAACTTTTACCTCTAATCTTTTCTGAGCCTTCTCTTCAGCATTTGTAGGAGGAATTACTTTCTTAACACCCTCAACAACTGTTGTTTTTGGTGTAGTGTTTTCATTCTCTATGACTTCCCATAGTGCATAGTCTATCATCTGGGTGTATTGTTCAATTCTCATCCTCCAGATCTCAAACTCACAGGTTTGAGCATGGGAACTTTAGATGCAGCCACCATGTGTGTAGAATCTTGATCCATATCTTTTAGCAAAGTTTCTCAAAGCAACAAGCTCTGATACCACTTGTTGTCCCAGTTGTAGGATACCTCTTGTTGGATCCCACTTCAATAAATCAAATTCTGTTAATATAGATTCACCCTTAGAACAATGATCCGGAGGCTTGGTAAAATGGAAAAGAAAAGTATCCATATTATTAGAGAGAAAAAAGATATGAGATGGGAAGATGTGTGTGCTTTAGAGAAAACACACACACTTTCACACTTTACAAATGTGAGCTTCTACCCCTCCATGGAAGTATGAAGGGAGTATTTATAGTCCCGATATCGACTAGCTAAACTAACCCGACCCGACTATAAATGATAAATGTAATTCCGGATTAGTCACCATATTTTAGGGCTAACAATCTTCCCCCAATATGTGGACTTACGGAATTACTTACAATGTTCCTATCATGTACAAATACAACAAAAATAAAGTCTTCCAAAGCACTTCCAAAGCTGAAGATGTCTTCTGAGTTCTCCTTGTCTTGAAACTTGTACTCCAGCTTGGATCTTCATTGTCTTTACTTGTACAGGAACCATTGTAGTATGCATGAACTGGATTAACTTCCCCCCAATCCATGCAGCATGTCTTGAAAAGCTTTCTTCATAGACTCCTTTTTGGCGAAGTTTCTGAATCAGCTTCCCCCCAAACCAACATCCCTATCTTAAGCAGATTCTGAAACATTGATGTAGCTTGAACAATCTTCTACTTGTCATCAAAGTGCACAGCGGAATTTTGTAGAAGTCAAACCACACCAACGACCACTGCTTCTTGTCATCAGGGCTTGGTGAATATTCGTTCAGGGGTGCATGCGAGAAATCAGCATCATTTAATCCCAACAACAGAATTCCAGGTACTGTACCATCCTTCTGCAAACATAAGAATACAACAATTCCGGGATACAAGAAAACCAAGTTGTTCAAAAACAAAGAAGGTTAACAAAATCCAAATATGAAGCAGAAAGTTAAAAAAATTAATCATGAAAACACTTGGATACCGGTAAATAACTATCCGATGCCGATAGCCCTTAGGTTAGTCGTATTCAACTGTGTACCAAGAAAGTGGGAAATTACAGGTAATGTGTCACAAACGAAATGATGAACTTTTCACCACAAGCGAACCGTTCACGGTTGGCGACATAATGCATCGATTATAATAAACTCAAATGAAGGCCACCGCAAGATCATTTTCCATTTGCGCAGAATATGGATCAACATGTTAGAAGACTCACAGGAAATAAATAAGTTATGTTTCCCTCGATGGTTTTTCTGATATTTTTTTCAATTCCAACGATCTTACGGATCATGAAAAACAACATTCACATGTCCCCTTCGAGAAATACCTAAGTAGTCGAATGCCTTTCGGGCTATGCAATAGCCAGCTACATTCTAAAGATGGCATGTTGGCAATCTTTCACAACATGACGAAGAATCCTCGAAGTATTCATGGATAATTTTCCGACTTTGCAAAACTCTTTCGACAAATGCCTAAAAAATCTTGACAAAATGCTCCAGTTGCAAAGATGCTCATCTTGTCCTTAATTGGGAAAAATGTCACTTCATGGTCAAAGAAGGAATTGTGCTTGGACACAAGGTGTCTAGCGCAGGACTTGAAGTTGACAAAGCAAAAATCAATGTAATCTTAAAACTTCTACCCCCTACTAATATCAAAGGTATTAGAAGATTTCTAGGACATGCCGGTTTTTACTGACGTTTCATTAAAGATTTCTTAAAAATTGCCTGACCTCTAACTAAACTGCTTGAAAAAGATACCCCATTTGAATTCGATGATGAATGTCAAAAAGCATTCAAAATATTGAAAGAGAAACTCACATGTGCTTCTGAGATCGTAAGCCCAAATTGGAATCTTCCGTTTGAACTTATGTGTAATGCAATTGATTTCGCAGTTGGAGATGTCTTAGAGCAAAAAGATGGTAAAAACTTTCACCTAATCTACTTTGCTAGCAAAACTCTTAATCTCGCTCAACAAAAATACACCGTAACCGAAAAAGAACTTATAGCTGTAGTTTTTGCATTCGACAAATTTAGATCCTATCTTATTCTATCAAAAACTATCGTTCATATCGATCATTCAGCTCTTAAGCATTTATTCAAGAAACAAGATGCTAAACCACGTCTTATTCGTTAGATTCTACTCTTACAAGAATTTGACATAGAAATCAAGGATAGAAAAGGTACAGAAAATGTCGTTGCTGACCACTTGTCCCGAATTAAAAATGACGAGTCAAGTGATGACCGTGAAGTGGATGATAACTTTCCTAGAGAAACCCTTATGGAAATTAACACCAAAGATGAACCATGGTTCATAGATTTTGCAAACTACTTGGTAGCTGATATTATACCAAAAGGGATGACGTATCAACAAAAGAACAAATTCTTCTCTGACATCAAACACTACTTCTGGGAGGAACCTTACCTCTTCAAAGTATGTTCTGAAAGAATGATCAGACGCTGTGTATCTGGACCAGAAACCCAAACAATCTTAGATTAATGTCACCACGGACCAACCGATGGACATTATAGACCAAATGTAACCGCTAAAAAGGTCCTAGATTCAGGATTTTACTGGTTGACAATCATAAAAAAGGCTCATACTCTAGTTCGCCTTTGTGAAGCATGCCAAAAAACAGGAAATATATCGAAACGTGATGAGATACCCTTAAACAACATTCAAGTATGTGAAATTTTCGATATATAGGGTATTGACTTTATGGGACCCTTCCCAAAATCACATAAGTTTTAATACATTCTTGTCGTTGTTGATTACGTATCTAAATGGGCCGAAACTTAAGCTTTACCAACCAATGATGCCCGAGTTGTTGTCACTTTCTTAAAGAAACTATTCTGCCATTTCGGAATGCCCAAAGCTCTAATCAGTGACCAAGGTACTCACTTCTGCTACAAAATAATGGAAAAGACTATAAAAAGATATGGAGTTAACCATCATTTTTCTACATCATATCACCCTCAAACTAGTTGTCAAGTTGAAAACACGAACAAAGCTCGTAAAAGAATTCTTAAAAAGAATGTTAAAGACAATCCTGCTATTTGGTCAATAAAACTTGATGACGCTCTATGAGCTTTTCGTACTGCTTACAAAACACCTACCGGTACTACACCCTACAAACTCATATATGGAAAGAACTGCCACTTACCATTTGAAATTAAACACCGTGCATACTGGGCCTTGAAGAATTGTAATCCAGATCTCATTGTTGTTGGTGAAAAATGAATGTTTCAGTTACACGAATTAGATGAACTTAGACATCAAGCTTATGAAAACTCTCGAGTATACAAGGCAAGAACCAAAGTCTGACAAGATAGAAAATTAAGAATGAAAAAAGAATTCAAACATGGAAACAAGGTTCTGCTTTTTCACTCAAAGTATAAATTTAAACAGCCGAAACTCAAATCTCGTTGGCTAGGACCATACGTAGTAAAACATCAATATCCATCCGGGTATGTTGAACTCTATGGAAAAGATGGAAAAATATTTATTGTTAATGGTCATCGACTCAAACTATATCATGAAAAAGAAGATTATAATGACCAAAGGGAAGCAGTCACTCCTTTCTTTCCCAAAGAATGACTCACCAAGTTCGAGTCTAGCTAACGACTCTCTTAAAAATTAAGCGCTTCTCGGGAGGCAACCCGTGCTTCACTTAAGTGTAAAGGAGTCCCTCCTCGATTCTTCCATTCATATCCTTTATTTATTTTCTAATATATATATAAAAAAACAAAAAATATATATATTTTCTTTTTTTGTGCTTTTGTGTATTTACTTTTATGCAGGTAATATGCAGGTAAAAAAACAAAAAAATTATGAAGTCTGCTTAAGGATAGCTCTCTCGCGGCTATATATCTCTATGCCCCGAGAAGTACCGCTTTCCCTTAATTTTTCCTATTTTATCTCTATTATCAGTTATCGTATTGAGGGCAATGTTCAACTTAAGTGTGGAGGGGAGCCAAATAGGAAAAATTAATCATATCCCTCCATATTTGCCCTGCTAAAAATTTTGCCAACTGATTATTTCAAAAATAAAAGTCTTACAATATATATGCTTTCAAAAATTAAAAAAATGCTCTTCGTAAGGCAAATCCAATCGGATTGACACTATAGCTAGCACAAAAATAACTCAGTCTACTAAATTGTGAGAATTATTAAGCCTTTAAAATATTTGGGTACCCACTTTTGGTACCCAAGATAATTGATGCCTTTAGCTTGTTCGAGTTAAGGAGTGAGCAATCATATGTATCTATTCCATCGTTATGGATGTGTATATGTGATTTTGTCACCTTTTCTAGAGCAATGGTATTGGTTGATAAGTATATTTGAGAGAGCCGGTAATTTAGAAGCTCTAAAACTTGTGCTTGATCATCATTTACTAGATCGAAGCCTGATTAATCATATGTTATAAATCCCACAAGTCTCTATTCTTGTAAGCACTCCCTTTAGTGCTAAGTTGCTAAAATTCCTAAGAAAGAAGTTAAAGTTGAAAGATGAAGTTATGTGCCAAGCCTTAGTTATTATTATATGTAATCTAAAAAAATGTGTGTAATATATAGAAGTTTAAAGAAATAAAGGCTTAAGTTCCGGCACATGAAGATTAGTATATGCTCTCGCACTAGTATCAAGTTCTGCCCTTCGATCAGGTTTATGTGTCAAGTACAAGCCTATGGTAGCTGCCTAGATTATGTTTGTGCAAATTGAGTGTCTCCACAAAAATATATGAAACCCTATCTGAGTGAACTGAGTGAATTCTAAAATTAAACACATTCTCTATGTGAGGTGCTTAGTTATATGTCAATGCCTGAAAAGTTATCTAAACCTATAAAACACTTGTAAAATCTAAATTTTCTCCACGTCACGATAAATAATTTTTATTTTCTCGCTTTGATTGCTTGGGCAAGCAACAGCTAAGTATGGAGGGATTTGATAACGTCCAAATTATACATGTTTTCGGTGGCGTTATTTGTATATATATAATCATTTCTCGTAAACTTTCGATACTTAATAGCTTGAAATATGTGCAAGTTCACTTGAAGATATCCCGAGCTCAAACACAACAAAGATCGAGTATTTATACACTAAGGAAAACAATATACAAGAAAAGATAAAGTTCAAGCCTAAAAGTGAAAATGTGTATCGCACTTATCCTTTGTGCGCCGCACTTCTTCTCAAGTCAATGGAATTAAAGACTTAGTCAATTAAACGCATTAACTCCACAAGTACGCCGCATAATTTCTTTTGTGCGCCGCACTTTCTATCTGATAATAAAGAATAAATGAAGACTTAAATGCTACTGCATTAATACTCGAAGTACGCCGCACAATTTCCTTTGTGCGCCGCACTTCTTCACTAAACATTTAATTCCCTCGCATTTAATCACCAAGTACGCCGCACAAAATCCCTTGTGCATCGCATTTTCACCCCTCACTCAGCCTATAAATAGAGGCCGAATTTTCATTCACAAATCATTCCATAATCTCATCATCCATCCATTCCTTAACTCACACACACTAATCTCCCTCATAAACCCTTTTCCAACCATTCTTCAAGCATAAACACCATATCCTTGGAGGAATCAAGATCAAACAATCAAGAACGATGAAGAATATCATACTAGTTTAGTAAAATTATGAAGATTGTTATCAAAGCAAATTATGTTATGAACTTCTTAGCCATAAGAGGCTAAATCTCTCATGACTACTCGGTGATATTATGATAATGAATAAGTGTTTGGTATGATCGTGATCTCTTTAATCTCAAGCTTATGTTGCAATCCTATTATATCCTGTCTTATCAGTTTTGCTTATCAAACTTAGATTATATAATCATATCGGTATAGGTCGAAAGACCCGTTATGGTCTATGTGGTTTTAAAGATTTGTCTATAATCTTTAACGTTTGTGTTGAGAAATCCACTTTCGTAAACTGATAAACAAAATAAGCTTTGATATGATAAGTAACTAAACTATTTGGGTGACACATTTGGTCTAGTCTACTAAATATAAGTCTTGAGTTAATTAAGTTAATTTGTGAAAACTTTTTCTGACGAGAAACCTTTTTTATAAGTTACATGTTCCATCTTCGAGGTCTTAATCATTTCCAACACTTATGAATTATTTTTAACTATCCGAGTAATCATCTTTATTATCACTGGAAAAAGTTATTTACAAAATTGTTAAAGTCAATTCTCTTTTGATTATTTGAATACTACTCAAATCCATGTGGACGACCTGGTCTTACCTAAAAAGATTATACTACATGCGTGGGTTATACTTTTACCCGTGTATTTCCCTATAATAAAATTGGTATTTTCAGTCATTATAAATTTAAAGCTTTTGAAACACATCAGGCTTTATCGCTTGGATCAAGATAAAGATTGCCTCATTATCAACCGTATTGAAAATGGGTAACGGAAATAGGATTGGTCTAGGACAAATATCGGTGTTCGTAACACGGCTTATTTAAGGGACTTGCTTACCAAGATTATCCTTATTGACATAAATGTTGATGAGGAATCTTGTGTTTGGTCGATAGTAAAAGACAACATCTTCACGGCTGGGGAAACGCGTCGCATTATTGACTCTATGCTTCTTCCTTCTTTGGTTCCCCGACTTCTTGGTATAAAGTTCTTCCACGCAAAGTTAATATTTTCTTATAGAGATTGTATTTGGATTGATTTTCGCATCGCTTAAATCTCTTTTCTCATGGTATGGATATTCAATCGATCTCGTGTCCTATGTGTAACGGTAATGTGGAATTTTCGTCTCATATTTTCTTTGAGTGCGACATTGCTTCTGAGGTTTGGAGAATGGTTCAGAATCGGTGTGATATTACCCTTCCTTCTTTTTTGTCTCATGATCAGATGAGAAGTTAGTTATGTTCGTGGCAAGTTTCCAAAGAGAAGAATCACCGTGTGTCCATTATTTTTGCTTCTCTTTGTTGGTGGCTTTGGAGGTACCGTAACATCGTCACTTTTTGTGCTCATCCAATGAGAAAAAGTGACCTCTTTGATAATTTCTGCTCTTCTTCTTATAATTGGATTTCTCATAGGGGACGCTTGATGAGTAACTAGGTTGAATGGCTGAAAAATCCTTTGTTGCCCGCGGGTTGATGACGATAATTAGTTGGAGTACTAGTCGGAGAACTAGTCAGAGAACTGGTCATAGTTCTATTCGAAGAACTTGTCAGAGAACTGATTGGGGAACTAGTTGGAGAACTAGTTTGAGAACTAGTTGAACTAGAGGTTGAAGAACTAGTTCAGGGTTTCTTGCTTCTGTTTGGTTCTTTAGCTTCATCGTTTCTAATTTGTCTCATTCCCTCGGTGCTTGTTTGGGTCTACATCAAAATCACTCCTGAGTGAAAACCGGTGGCTCGGCCTCTGTGATGGGGATTTTTCTCTTATCGTGGCAAGAGTTTTTCATCCCTTTTGTAGTCCTCGTAGTTAAAGCCTCAGGTAGAGTCTAGAATTTATTGTTTGTATTTATTCTAGTCTGCACTATTTCTTGCTTCTAGCGTCTTTCTAATAGCATGTTTTTTATATAAATATCTCTTTTCCGTTCAAAAAAACACATGGATAGACAACATATGTTCCTTTTGTTAATAGTTATACACTCGAATAAGTTTGTTGTCTTTCATAAATTAATGATATCTATTACTTTTTTTGTGGTTTGTTCATTTACCTCTACACATAACATGTTCGTAAGTTTTTTTTCTTCTGAGATACATGTAATCCTACGTGTTGATACAAAAGTTAGGTCGGGTCTTGTTAGGTCCGAATAGGCTGTTATCCGGGTATGAAGTGCCTTGTTCTTGTACCAAGTGAACTTGTTTGAAGAACCCTGCACAACGAATAAAATACCGTTAACCTTATCGTGGGAGCGGATCCCACGATTAGACTCCGTCGTGAGAGTAAGTATATGGGTTTGAGAGAATAATCGAGTGTAATTAGGGTTTATCAGATACCTGAATTGATGACAATTACGTTCCTTTTATAGGCTGAATAATCCCTAGGGTTTCCATAACTTTCGGCCCAAGATACGACCGATATTGTAGGGATTCGAAATTATCTTGATTGATTTAAATAAGTAAAGCATATCTCTTATTGAATTAGATTGTCCTTTCTTTAAGATGATTTGTGAAGATACCGCGGACACGGACCTCGTGCTAGCGGTTGACCCCCGTAGTTCCAAGTGTCCGTAATAGCGATGTATTGTCCGAAGGACCTGCGTTGACCATTGGGCCCATAATAGTATGGGTGGACTAGGCTGGTCCATACTATACGTCATCATGTCCCACCAGTCTAGGAGACATGACTGTGGTTAGGACCGCGGTCACGGTTCCTAGACTACAAACAACCAAAACGTTCTGAAAATGCATAACTGCCAAAACTGCATGTAAGGCCCCACAGCGTAAGAATGGGACCCATTAAACGAGGAACAGCAAAAACGGTTGAGTGATGGGACAGTTGGGCTCCAAACTGATTCATCTTCCTCCCAATCTCGAACCGTCCAAAAAGTTAGCGGAGGACACGTGGCAAACATCCAACTAGGCACATTTACCGAGGACATAGTATAAATAGGGCAATTGAGCACTATGCATGTTTACATAGTTTCTGAAGCAAAGCACCATTTTCATACACATAACCGTACAAGGCACTTATTTCTATGGAATCCCCTCCCCTCAGGTTAGTACCCTACGCCTCTTTGTAAAACTAAATTAAAATGGGTAAGGATACAATACAACTCGAGAACGCCGTGTCAACCATCTCCTAGGAGTATCTACTAGAGTTTACCTTCGAGAACGACATACAAGAGGGCTTGCATCCAGAGTTACCAAATCCAGAGGACACAATCGTTGATTTTATGGAGGGCAAAATCAGAGTGTACACCAGGTTTTTTGAGTTTGAAAATTTTCGCATCCCCATATCACAATTTCTCTTTGATATCCTCGGTCACTACCAGATTCACTTGTCGTAATTGTCGGTGATAGGTGCAGTGAAAGTGAGTCATTTTGAAATCACCTGTGGCGTCCTAAACATAATTCCCACACTGAATTTATTCTGTGTGTTCTACGTTCCGTCTTTTAACTTGGGATGGATGTCTTTTAGCAAAAGACCAGGAAAAAACACTCCAAAATGTTATACAAAACCCCTAGACTCTTTGAAAAACTAGAACAACCGATTTTTTTAGGTGGACGAGAGAGTGTTTCCCACCATAATGGACTGGCGCACAAATGCTCCGAAGGATGGGACGCCAATAGCAGGCTCTTATTCCGCTGCGGATGTGGCAGTATTAAACACGTGCCGTACCCCCATCCAAAAATAACCAGAAGAACTGTTATGCCTAGTAGGGTTGAGCCGAAGATACTTCCTGAGGGACGATGTGTACCCCATATTTCTATATGACGATGACCGAGGTGGGTGTTTATAAACAGTTATTTATTTCACATAGTCATGAGAATATAATAACGATTCCGTATGAACGCTGATATGGACTTGTTCAACCTGATCAGTGCCCCAAATCCCACCAAGGTAAAGACCGAGACTTGTCCCTGTGTCGTCCATGAGGTACCACTCCTAACTGTCACTACAAATCGCGTGATAGATTCAGGATGCCGTCTACGATAGAGAAATCGCCACTAGACTTTGCCAATGAAGACCCGCCCCAAACAATTACTGAGAGTGGCGGAATAGAAGATCAAGGCCAGGACAGGCTGTCGTGGGAGATCCCACCTGTAGATAATCCAATTCCCATGGAGGTCGCTCCTGATCTGGGGAAGGAAATGGCTGCTATGGGGCCCACTGTAAACAAAAGGCGTCGCAAAGGGGGAAAAGAGGATACGGGGCAAATGCACCGCGTAGGGTGCTGAGGAAGGACTATGATACCTCTCGCCTGACACAGAGTACCCTTGGAGGGAAATCCCTAGCAGCAATGGGATTGAAGACAGGCTCCACCTTTTCTGCACCTGCTTCGCAGGAGACTCCAGATGACGTGAGTGGTCCAGATCCACTGTAGTTCAAGAAACCGAAATCGTACCCTGAGCGGGATGTTGTCGAGTAAGTACTCCGGTCTATAATGGTTTCTTTACTTTATAGTATTATTTTGTTATTTATCCTATAGGTATAGGCATGCTAACAAATCACCTATCTTATAATGTGAATGCAGGTCATCTGAGGTTCCCACCGGACATATGGCCACCACTGAGGTGCAAGACCTATTATCTGCAAAAAGTCCAGAATCAGGGAAATTGGCCTCCATCCCATCCGGGGACGGGTTGCCAGGGGGTATATATCAGCCGGGGTGGGGCGTGATCAATAGCTACCTCCTGGATACCCCGAATGCGTGCCAAGATGTTGTAGATCACGTAGCGCCGCCAAGGTACTTTTCTGAGTTGCGTTATTTGCCGAATGCAGATTTTCTGAGTCAATACAACATGAACTTGGCACGAAAAGTGGCGATAGGCTCCCAATTGAGACTAAGATTCGAGCAAGAGGTCCGGTTATTGAAAAAAGCCAGGGCCAAGATAGCCAGGCAGGATCAAAGGATCCTAATGAGGGAGGAAGAGATTAAAAAACTTGATCAGGAAGTTAAATCCCTCCAGGCCGTGGAAGTTGAAGTGCACGACCTTCGTATCCAAACCAAGAACTTAGAGACCCTGCTTGAGGCTGAGGTAGACATAAAGAAGGTCGTGGAGGCTAAGAACACAGAATTAATCAAGGAACTTGAAAGCCTCCGTGTCTAATTCTCGGATCTTCAGGTTAATAATGATCAGCTGTCCCAGCAGGTAATGAATCTACAGGCTCAGGTCGTAGGCGAGGAAAAAATGAAAGCCGCCTTTAAAGCATTCAAGAAATATAAAGATGATAGGGTTGAACAACAATGTGCAGAAATGGATGCTCGCTTGGATAAGCTAAGTGTGGATTTTAATGAAGAGCTATATCCGCATATGTTGACAGCGATTGCGGGTCGTCGTTGGGTTGTTAGGCATGGTCTGCGTCTAGCTGTTATGAAATGTGCCGAGTCTTCTGAGCTAAGGCAAGCATTTGCTAATGCGGTGTCCGCAGGGCTTGCAAAGGGCATGAGTAAGGGCTTGAAGTATGGTATAGAGCATGGGAAGGCTGGTCGGGACTTGACGATCGTTGAAGCATATGACCCTAAGGCTGATGGTAAGTATGTCCAGGCTCTCCAAAAACTAAAGGACCTGAAGTATCCATTGTTGGAGCAACTGGAGAAACTTAAATATGCTCCTATAAAGGTAATCATGGCATCGTTATACTTAGAGAGTGATTCAGGAGAGGATACTCCCTAATGGATCCGTGATCTTCGCCCCAACTCTTCTTAGCTAAAAATCCCTATATACCATGAGGTATACAATCTTGAAGATCCCTGGGCCATTAAGGAAGAGATGCCGTTGGAGGATGCCATTGCGGCGAATATAAGTCGTGCCAAAAAGAAGAGGAAGTGCCGGGTGGTGTGCCTTACCCATGGGGTCGGTTCCGTCCATTATGCTAGACTGATGGCGTTCCAGTATCAGTGCCGACCGTTGCTCCTCAAGGTCTTGCCATCCTGTTGGCGGATGCTGCTACATAGACTGAAGATGAGGTGTCTCCGAGGTTGCTTAGGTCCAAATCCCTACCACCTATGTATAATTTGGATTGGCCATAGTACCGTCTATGGTGCTTGAAATAGTATGTTTGTTTGTAATATACCCACGGATGTCCGTGGGTACCAATTGTTATCCCAAAGATTCACAATCTAACAAGAATGATCCGG
>BQNB010075495.1:2650-26390 GCA_026074375.1 Tanacetum coccineum
CGAATGCTAATCAGATTCGTTATGCATTGACTGTCAATCCTACTATCTACACGTCTTGCATTGGACAGTTCTGGGCAACCGCAAAGGTAAAGACAGTTAATGGTGAACGTCAGATACAAGCCCTAACTGATAAGAAGAAGGTGATCATTACAGAGACAAGCATTAGAAGTGATCTTTACTTAGAAGATGCAGGAGGTACTGATTGTTTGCCAACTGCTACAATTTTTAAAGAACTGGCACGGATGGGGTATGAAAAACTTCTCAAAAGCTTACATTTTATAAAGCTTTCTTTTCCCCATAATGGAAGTTCTTAATTCATACCATTACCCAATGCCTTAGTGCAAAATCCACTGCATGGAACAAATTTAGTAGTACAATGGCTTCTTTAATCATATGCTTGTCTACAAACCAAAAATTTAATCTATCTAAGTACATTTTTGATGCTATGCTGAAACACTTAGATGGAGGGGTTAAATTTCTGATGTATCCAAGATTTCTACAAGTTTTCATTAATCAACAGCTTGGTGATATGTCACATCACAAGAAGATTTATGTTAACCCTTCACACACAAAGAAAATCTTTGCCAATATGAGGAGAGAAGGAAAGGATTTTTCTGGGAGAATAACACCTTTGTTTGAAACAATGATCGTTCAACCTACTCAAGAAGAGGGTGTAGATTCAGACATTCCTACTGATTCTTAAGAAACACCCATTATTTCTCAACCATCATCCTCTAGATCTCAGAAGAAATAGTCCAAGAGGAAACAGAGGAAGGACACTACAGTTACTCAAGAGGAGACACAACAAGATGACAATGTTCATACACCTTTCAATGATCCACCCCTCAGTGGTGAGGATATCATACAACTATCTGAATTGATGCTTTTGTGTACTAATTTACAAAAAACATGTTCTTAATTTAGAGAAAGCAAGGGATGCTCAAGCAAAGGAGATTGCTAATTTAAAGAAGAGGGTCCAAAAGTTGGAAAGGAAAAAGAAATCAAGAACTACAGGATTAAAAAGATTAAGGAAAGTTGGTAAGTCTAGAAGAGTTGAATCCTTTGAGGATAAAGATAGTTTGGGTGATCATGAAGATGCATCCAAACAGGGGAGGAGCATTGAAGACATTGATAAGGATGCTGATGTTTCTTTAGTTGATGATACCCAGGAGAGGTCAGATGATGCAAAAATGTTTGATACAAATGATCTTCATGGTGATGAAATAACTGTGGATATGCCAGTTGGTAAGAAATAAGAGCAGAGTGCAAAGGAAAGAGAAGTAAATACTAGTGTTGAAGATAGTGCTGCTCTTACAACTATTGAAGAAATAACTTTGGCTCAGACACTTATTCAAATCAAAGTAGTTAAACCTAAAGTTGTTACTACTGCTGCTATAACAACAACAACAACTACAAGACCCAAGGCTAGAGGGGTTGTAGTATAGGAGCCAAGTGAATTCAGAACTCCACAAGAATCACAGCCTTCAATGATTAAAGACAAAGGCAAAGCAATCATGATTGAGCCTGAAGTTCCTCTAAAAAGAAAATATCAAGTTACTCTTGATGAAGATTTGGCAAGAAATCTTCAAGCTCAGTTGGAGGCTAAACTTATGGAAGAAAAAAAGGCTTGCAAGGAAATAGGAAAAAGAAGCCAACATAGCTTTGATTAAGTCATGGGATAATACACAAGCTATGATGGAGGCACATTTTGAGTTAGTTCAGAGGCTAAAAACAAAAGAACAAAGAGAGATAACTATTGAAAAAAGATCAAGACTGTTTGTAGAGCTTATGAACAAAAGAAAGAAACACTTTGCAATGCTTAGAGCTGAAGAGAAAAGAAGAAAGCCACCAACTAAAGCACAAAAGAGGAATCTAATGTCTACCTATCTTAAAAACATGGGTAGATACAAACATAATCAGTTGAAGAACAAGAGCTATGAAGAGATCCAGAAGTTGTTTGATAATGAAATTAGGAGAGTAAATACTTTTATTCCTATGGATTTTGAGGTAGTTAAAAGCAAAAAGGGAATAGAAGAAAGTTCTAAAGGTACAAAGGATGAAATGGAATCTAATAAGTCAAAGAAGGCAAAAAGTAGTGAGGAGAAAGCTAAAGGCAGTAGAAAGAAGATACTTGGTAAGAAAAGAGTAGAGAAAGAGCAACAACAAGAATCTTCAAAGAGACAAAGAATGGAGGATGATAGAGACTGATGAGCATGAAGAAGTTGAAGTAGATGATGAAGTTGAGCTGAAAAAGTATTTGGTGATAGTAAAAGATGATGATATAGCAATTGATGCTATACCACTTGCTACCAAACCACCAGTGATTGTTGAATACAAGATTATTAAAGAAGGAATAATAAGACATTAACAATTAATAAGAGCAGATGGAAGTTCCAAGAGATATTCTTTAATGATTAGGATGCTTCAGGATATTGACAGAGAAGATTTACAGACTCTTTGGAAGTTGGTCAAACCAAAGCATGGTGATACAAGGCATGAAGATGAACATGAAAGAGTGTTGTGGGGTGATTTAAAAGTCATGTTTGAACCAGACATAAAGAGTGATGTATGGAGAAATCTACAAGGATATTCAGTGACTATTTGGAAGTTCTATGATTCACGTGGAATGCACTTTGTAAGGTTTGGAAATGTGCACATCTTTATGTTAGTTGAAAAGAGATATCCCCTCACACCAATAACAATCACAAATATGCTAAACAAGAAACTTCAAACTGATTATTAGAATGAGATGTGCTATCAACTACTCAAGCTTATGGTAAAGCAACAAAAAGGTTAATAAAAGGTTTGAATGCATCTTCCTGATAGTGATGAAGACTTTTAACAAAGAAACTTGAAGATTCAAAAGATGAACATCAAGTTTAGGGGAGGATTGTTAGGATTTAAAAGACTTCAAGGATTCTTAGAGTTACTACTGCTCAGGTACATAATGAAAATTATGCTAAGTAGTTAGTACTAGTAGTATAAAAGTTACCACTACTAGTTACTACTGTTAGTATAAAGTTACTGCAGTTAGTTGAAGATAAGACTGCTCAAAGTTGAAGACTAAAATATAAGTTATGTAAGTTAGTGCTGCTAGGAAACAATGCCAGTTCATGTTAGTGCTGCTATCACTAAGGGTTAATGCTTCCAGTTTATACTTAGTGCTGCTAGTATATTTTTAATGCTGCTAGTATTAAGTTTCTGCTGCTGGGGTAAGTTTTAGCATTTACTACTGTTGGACTTAAACCAGTTTTGTGCTGGGTTACTACTGATTGGTTTAAGGGGAAGCTAACAGATTGGTTTTGGTTTTAAATGTTCATAAATGTTTAAAGGCTCATATTTTAGATTATTTGTTCAAATTGGTTACGAAGAAGATTGATTATCACTTATTTGGAGTTGAAGTGGAGTTTCACAGGTTTGTATTCTTATCATATCTTAAAGTGGGTGTTACACTTTGGAGATAACTTGTTCATGCTTAGAAACAATGTGACAAAAACTTGACAAATCTAGCAAAGGTGTGTGATTTTTCTTATGTGATTTTTCTTATGGTGCTCAATGCTCACATTTGCTATCACTTTGGTCTGGTGTCTCACAGAAGATGAGGATTTTTGTCAAGAGGTTGCGATCTACTAATATTTCACAAATTTATTTATAAGTTCAAAGTTACATGGATAGTACAAGATATAAGACACAAGTTTGGGTTATTCTTCTTCTACATCAAGTTCGTTATACTTAATTTTCTTCATCAGTAATCATTACATAGAGCCTACAGAATTGAAGATTCAAGAAATGGTTAACATATGGGTTTCAGGGGAAGCTTATTGTTAAAATGTTTAACCATTTACATGCTACATCGAGGTGAAGGTTTTTACTACTGCTAGTTATTATTACTACTGCTAGTTTAAGTTTCTACTGCTCAAGTTCATTTATCTTAAGGCGCATCATGGAGGGTAATTTGAGTTGTTGGAAGGCTGGATTAGAAGTGTGATAGTGGTTTGTGGTTGTCGAAATCAAAGTTGCATACTTTAGTTCCCTATTTGATTATGACAAAAAGGGGAAGAAGATTTACAAAGAAGATGTGCAACTTACAGATCCTTGGTGGAATTGCATGGATTAAGGGGAAGTATGTTTCATTCATATATTAACTTCAGGGGAAGTTTGTGCTTATTTGGTTTTGTCATTATCAACTAGGGGAAGATTGTTGGGAAATATATTTTGAGTTGATAAGACAAAACAATGAATGAAAAGGAAACAAGAGGGACTTAAATGACAATTCAAGAATTCTACAAGCTGGTGGAGGATATTCTACAAAAGATAAAAGATATGATTCTTGAAGATAAAGATGAAGTTTATTAAAGAATTAAAAGATTTAGTTTCCTTATACAATTATGTTTTCCCTTGTAAATCTAGATGGACTCTACTATATAAAGAGATCCCTAGATATAGTTTTCTATGTGAAAAAGATGTAAACACCAGAAAAGTATGTGTGTGTGTCTAGGCGTCAAGTTCTCTAAGTGGACGCATAGGGTTTAGTTTGTTTTAGCCTCAAGGATCTTTGATTCTTTGTTATAGTTTAGATAACACGTTCTACCATTGATCAAGATAGAATTGGGGCTTGTAGTAGTCATTGTAAAAAGATGATGATGAAACCTTGTTAGGCAATAATAAAGAATGTTCTTAATGTTTATTCCGCTGTGCATTCTATTGTTATTTGTTATTGTTCATCCTAGATTAAAGTTCTAATCAAACTGAGCTTACAACGATCGTATGGTTTTCACGAGGCTATTGATACCACATGTTTGATGATATCATTTCATCACCTTAAACACAAATTAAGAGAAAAGATTTTAGAGAGAGAGAAATAACTAGAGAGAGAAATAAAAGTGAAAATGGTTACTTATTAAGAAAAGAAGAGAGAAGCAACACCCTTCCTAACATGCTAGGAAGGGGTATTTATGTTGGGCTGGATCTCATACAAATGGGCTTTACGCCCGACACCTAGGCCTAATTAGCTTAAATGAATTCCCGTAAACTATTGTTTTCTTATACAAGGCTTGGGATTGATAATAACCATTACTTTACTAAAAACACGGCTAACAGTTATATTCTTCATGAAGACCTGGAACAGCAAGCATAACGAGATCTTTATCCTTTATAGGTTCACTGATGGCGGCAAGTGCATCGGCATATTCTTGAGCACGATTTAGATAAGCATTGGGAGTTCCATCACCGTGTATCTCTATTCTCAGAAGTTTTGTTTTGAGAGTGTATTCCTTACATGTGGAATGAGGTGCATACGCCTTTTCAAGGGATAACCAAAGATCACGAGAAGTTTTACCTTGAACATGGCGAAAAGAAGCTTCTGAGATTGTAAAGATGATTATCATACGAACGTGGGCATCGTTGGAGACCCAAATTGGATAATTGTGGTTTTCCTTTAGAACAGTGGCATCATCGGTAATGGATAAGGTTTTCGATGGACACAGTATTAAACCATCCACATAACCTATTAAATTGTTTGTGATACGGAATGGTTCAATCATAGTTTTCCAATAACCATAATTTGTGGGTGAAAGGGTAAAAGCAAACTTATGAGAGTTATGAGCCGTTTTATCGACTATGATGAAAGCTAAAATCATAGCCATAGTAATATTCTTCCTTTTTTGAGGGTGGGGGGTTTCTGACGATGGCAGCCGGCGACGGCAACAGCGAGGTGATGAGGAATGGATATGTGGATCTGATCGCTGATTGGATCTGATGGTAGGACTAAGACTGCTGATTAGATCTGATCTTGGTGGGGTTGTTGTGGCGGCTGAAAAGTGACCGAAATTGTGCCAGTAAAAAATGGGTTGTTTAGGATTTTGGCTCTAATATCATATAAAACCTCAAAGGATATATATTATTGTAATTGAAATTGTGATTTGTACCTTAGATTGTATGTGTATTTATACTAATGTCATGTCTTAGAGATTAAGCAACTAACACATAACCTAATGGGTACGGCCTATCTATATAATTAGACCGACCCATCTAATCTAGTTTGGTCTAACAACATCAACTCTTTCATGTTGTGCCTTTTCAATTCCAATTCCATAAAAGGCGTTGATCAACAATAGGATGGGCATCTACAAAGAACGATGGGAAACAGAAGAAGTTGCAGCGAAAAAATAATCCGCACCGAATTACTTGTCATAACATTCTCTTCAGTTCCACATCGTTCTTTGGTAAAACGCATTCTACCTATGATCAAGGCCTTTTGTAGGATTGAATGTGATATAACACATATGACATTCTCGCTATGTTAATATAACTAATTGCATCATCCGTTGGGTTACGTCCTTCAATAAGAAACTCATAACAAAAATACGTATTTTATAGGAGCTGGGTATATGTGTTGATAACAAACACATTTTTATGAGCTCTAGTACTACAGGATCTAAACCAACTATTTAAGGTCTTAGCTAAATGAACGTATCGAGAAAATATTAAAGTTTTTTAGTTAGATATAAGGCTCAGATTTGCAAATAGAATATATGCCATAATAGAATATGTGACTGACACATTCATAAAGGGACGGCAAAATATCGATGCTTGCAAGGAGAAGTTCGGTCATGATTAAGGTTAGGCAAAAAAAATTATCAAAGTCTTTTCGTGACCATACCTCTCCTTGTAAGCATCATACAAAACTTCTCATCGCTTTGATATTAATTGATAGGAAATACCGAGCATGAGTCTCCAAGGATCGTTTCTCAGTTAAGAGCTTAAGGTGCTGAAAAAGTGTACGTCCACCATGGTTACATACCTAGTAGGTTACCTAGCCAAGTTACAGAGTTTCATAGCTTCAATCAAAACTACTCATATTCAACATAGCCTTATGAAGGTAATATGCAATTGTTGGGACATCGCATGTAAACAATTGTAAAGAAACACAATCTAGTAAATAGCATATACAAAATCCTCAACAACTTAACGCAGATTACCAGAAATAACATAAAGCGAGAACACCCTAGGCAAACAATTGGGCCATAATTCTTGTTCCATGTCAGTCAGCCAACATAAAAACAACTCTTATTTGAAGCTAAAATTAAAAGGCTCAGAATTCTGTTCATCACAACTTGCCTTGTTTAACATATTAAAAAGGGATATAACACATCTTTCTTCATAAACATCACTTCCCAATTCACTACAGTGATTTGTGAGAGTTAGAATAGTACATTGGCTACAACCATCACCCTAAATGGCATAGAACGGGAGCAGGTTAGCAAAACAATTAGGCCATACATGTGCGTCAAAAAAATTAATACATAATAACAATGGAAACCGTACCTGTCTTTGCCAGGATCATACAAAACCGACAATTGGCACCATATTCATTGACAGCAAATATCAACAAAGAATCAATAACATTTGATGATACAATAAGGGCTTTGCCACTATTACGTGTGCCTGGTTCTAAGCCAGTTTTTCTCTTTACCAGGCACGTACGATAGTGCCATAACCCGTATACAGTGTAAAGATCATTTATGTGTCAAAGCAGTTATATGCCGGAGCATTATCTGATCGGCATTATTATATTTTTCAATATCTGATGCAAAGCCGATCGTAAAATAAACTGTCAGTTTATCTCCTACTCGGTCCGGCGATAAACAATTAACCAATGAAAACAAATTAAATTCACATCAAGTTTGAGCTCAGTGTAAAGCTTAAACAATTGAAAAAAGGGGGCATACTGTGATGACTTGCAAAACTAGGATTTTCTACACAGATCGAACGCACACACTACTACACAAAAGGCTATAAACACCCCTCCAAAAAGATTGGTTACGTAAAACCCTATCTCTATGACAAAAAACTAGTGGGAAAGGAATGAATGGAAATAGGTTTTCTTGAAAAAATAAGTTTTCATAAATAGAAATTGTATAGAAATTGGTTTTTTGTGGTGCAAACCACTCTTTTTACACAATAAAAGACACCGGTGTGTATGTAACAACATGTCTGTATGTGTTTATGTTATAGACATCTTTTTTTATAAAACAACTGATTTTTTTACACAATCAAAGACACTGGTGTGTAGGTAACAACATGTCTCTATTTTGTTTATGTTACAGACACCATTTTTTTACAACAAATTTTCAATAAATTTCAAATTACTTTTACTTAATAGTTTTATTTAAAACTTATTCTAGGTTACAAAGGAAATGACAAATCAAACTATAAAGTAAAAGGACCCAAAATGTAACTTCTTATCTTTTATCTAGTAAAGGAAAACGTAAAGTAGGAATTTTCGTATTTAAAAAAAAGATTGTTTCTTTATTTAGGAACATTCTCCTAATTATTATTTTTAATTTTAAGTATTTTTTTATTAAAAATCTGAATATTTCCTTTATTTGACAAAAGAATTTATGAATTCGTTTTAAAAAAATTTATGTTAAAACATACATGTGTCAAAAATTGAAAGATAAAAAGGTATGGGAAGGCGGGGTTAAACTAAAAATATTTAAAGGTCTATTGTGTAATTATCATATATCATAAAGAGCAAGTAACAGTAGCTACAGTACTGGGCTACTGCTACAGTATTGGGCTCCCACTTTGGGCCGGCCCAAATTTATTTTTATTTTTTAAAGTTTTTTTGGCACAAAATAGGGGGAAAATATTACAAGAATACCGATTCAACTTTAAAATAATCGACAGTGTCACAAACATACAACTCTAGATTGCATTGAACGGTGTCATTTTACGCCACTAAAACCATAAGCCCAAATATATAAGACATATTTACCTAAATCCCATAAAATTATATTTTAAAAAACCCATATAGCCAAAAAAACAAAGTTTTAAACATGAGGCCCAACACATAAGCCCAAATAAAAAAACTATTAAACATGAGACCAAAAAAATAAATTCAAAAAAAAATAAAAAAATAATAATAAAAAATTTTTTGCCTCTCCGCAACAATGCGCGGGACATCAACTCATATAAGAAAAAAACAAATTATTAAACATGATACCGAAAAATAAACCCGCACAATTAAACATGAGATCGGAAAAATAAACCCGCACAAAATACAATAAAAAAATTCCCTGCAGTAACACGCGATTGTCACTTAAGGCACACGTAATCCCATAAAATTATATTAAAAAAACTCGTATAGCCAAAGAAAAAAACCTTTAAACATGAGGCTAACACATAAGACCATATAAGCAAAAAACAAACTATTAAACATGAGACAAAAAAATAAACCCGCACAAAATAAAAACAAATTAAAAAAATAATAATGACCTGCAACAACGCGAGAAAAATTAACGTGCCGCAGCAACGCGCGGGTAATGCTGCTTGCTTGTTTAAAACTAAAAAGAAAAATGCAATTACCCAATTCTCTCTACCGAAACCTAGATTAAAAGGACCGAGTACCCAACCCTAAATCATTGAAGTCGATTATCACAATCAACGTGATTTCATTTAATTCACCAAAGTCAGTTTACGATACTTTCAAAAAAACTATTCATAAGTATTCTATTTCAACAAATAAAAACCTTACAATCAATCTATTGATATTATGTTTTGATTAATGGGTTTAAAGATCAAGTTTGGTACAACATCACATAGGGTTTATCATTTGACGTGGTTGATCCAATTGGTGCACACAATCAGTTTAATATAGGTAATAAACTACAGTCGATTCTTTTTAATCGTATTCTCCTTCTTTTTGTGAATTGTTATCAGATGAATGAATTCATCTCCGTGTTTCTTAGTTTCCAAATTATAAGATATGTTCGATCATTGTTTACATATTTTGTCAATTGGTATATAAATAATAAATGTTTTAGATGATCAATTAGATTTTGATTGTTGGTAAAGTTTGGATTTTTATGATTTTTAGGATGTGATAGGTTACCTTATGTATCATAGTAGATTTGATAAGAGCTCATATTATAGTACTCCCGTTTGATAAATTTTATCTATGAGTTTAAGGTTCTTCAAGGTTGTTGTTGGTTAAAGAAAGTTTCATTAGAGAAAAGTAATTCATTTATTATGTAAGTAAGATTTTTGGTTTCAAATTTATAAGTTGATTTTCTAAAGTGAAAATTTTCCATTCACCAAAAATATAATTATAAAAAGAATGCCAATGAAGCATTTCTAATGCAAAAGCATTATTTTTCGTGCCAATGAAGCATTCGCAAAAATAGAATAATAAAAGCTATATATAGTTTTAATCGTTGGCGTATCCATGTTGAGAGTGAGACTCGGATGGGGTCGCAACTAAGGATTAAGACTATGTACGTGGAATCAAGGTTCGTAGGCATTCATCACTAGGGAGCGCGGCCTAGGTGGTGATTGCAACTAAGGGACTTTGGATTCTAGGCTTTGTAGGAAAAAGGTGTTGTCGCGATAACCCACAAACGTTAGCAGCGGAGTGGGGGTTCGAACTAAGAACACCGGTTGTTGATGCGATATCCTATTTGGGAGAAAGGCCTAAGTAGGGGTTCGAACTAAGAACAACATTCCTATTGAAAAAAAATAATTTATAGTATATTGAAAATAAAAGAATGGTTAAAATTTCATTTTCTTAAATCAATTTATAAGTTTTGTTTCCTAATTTCTTTTAGCTTTGAGTCGAGGTTTATCTATGTTATTAACATTTAAGCTCACAAGGCTTAAGTGTAAAGCTTAGATGGATTTCAACTATAAAGATAAATTGATCTATGGTTAAGTTGAAAAGAGTGCACACATCTTAATCATTAATTTATTCTTGGGAGTGAAAAGTTCACAAGTTGTAAGTATAAGAGCTTAACCATTTGGACTTATATTGACAATGATCTTGTTTAATAGCTTTGTTTAGTCTAGTGAAAAGTCAGGGAAGACGAATTTTCCTCTTTTGTGCTCTATTAATCGGGAGTAGCCTATTTCAATGAGCCTAAAAGTTGCAAAATTGCAATGATTGCCATTAATGTGTTTCCATGAGATAAAATGTTGAGAAAAAGCTTAAGATGTTTAAAAAGGGGATTCATAAAAGGTGAAAACAAGGGCATTTTGGAAACTTGTTAGTTTACAAAGTGTACATTTAATAAAATTGCGTGAGGACACGGCAATCCTTTAGTTTGGGGAATTTTGATAAGTGTTAAATTGTATACATAAAATACCCAGGATTTCGCCAATAAAAGCCAAAAAAATATGCCAAAAGATGGAAATATGTGTGCTTTTGTGTCTCAACGTGCAGGAAAGGATATCAAAGTCAAAAAGAGCAAAAACGAGCAAAAACCGACAAGAAATGAAGAGACAAGTACAAGAGAAAGATTTGAAGCCAATATCGAAAGCCGGATCAAGACCGTGGTCGAGAAAAGTCAAGAAAGTAAAGAAAAGGACAAAGGAAAAATGACCATTTTGCCCTTACAATGGAAGATTAAAAGACTAAAATACCCTTTGGGCCCTTCTACACCATTCGGATCACAAAAGCCCAACAATGAGCCCAAAATCAAAACCATTTCTTGTTTTAAAGACTACAAGGGCCAGAAATGTCAATTCTAAAACTTACTTATACACTACACGGTTGAAAAAGAAACAGAGGGACTTGTTATGCAATTAACCCAAACTTTCAAACACAAGCGCGGGTTATCTTTTTCTTCTTAACAGCCTTGTAACCGTTTTTCCCGCCAAAAAAGCCCGAACACCCAACTTCCCCAAATCCCTTCTCCCGTTTCTTCCAACTCCACCCCACCTCGTATTTACAATCTCCACGTCATTTTTATGACGTGGCAGCCTTCCATTGGTCTAAACACCTCACCCATCACATCCAACGGCTAAGATTCAAAATAAAAGAGATCAACGGCTAGGAATGATTGAAGCTCTCATCTTCTCATCACCTTTACCTATAAATAGGAGCTTGTAATTCAGTTTTTAGTGAGTGAAAATAGAGTGATAGAGAGTTAGTGAATTTAGTTTTTTTTGTAATTTTCTCTTTTCAGCTTTGCGTGTATTGTTCATCTTTTCAAATTGAGTTTTTTGAATTTTCAAGTCGTTTGTACTTCTTGTTTCTTATCTTGTACTATTCTTTTAAAAGCAATAAAACTAATTGAGTTGTGTTTGTGTTCAAGTTTACATGCTATAATTCAGTTTTAGCTAATAAGCTTGTAATAAGCTCAATTGAGCTATTTCTGTTTTCTCTTGTTCTAAAGTTGTTCAAACTTTGTTAAAAGCTTTTTAAAAACTGATTTTGTCTATTATTGTTCAACAATGTTCATTTAAGTTCAATTTGATTGAGATTGGAAGCAATAAGAGGTAATAAGCAACTTTCAGCTTATTGAGCTTATAGCTTAATGGTTTAGAGGCAAGGTGCCATATAGGATTTGGAATTGAAAGCCACTCACTCAGAAAGAGTGGCTAGGGTCAGAGACTACAAGATCAAAGGTTTAGCTTTATGATTTTGATTTCAGCATTCATACAGCTTAATTCAGTAGCTTATTTCATTGTCTTTTTGTACTTAAACCTGTTCAATATTACTTAGTTAGCTTAGATATTCAAATGTTTTAAAGCTGTTGTAGTTAGAACTCATTAAAGTTTCATTTCTTAAAATTCTGTCATTTAGAAGGTTGAGCCTAGCTGAGTAACTAGTGTATTTTAGAACATAAGCTGTAGATTTTAGTGTTTAGATAGCTTAATTAGTTGAGTTTAAGACTGAGTAGATAAAAGGTTTTAGCAGTTTTAGTTTTAAAATAGATTTTAAGTAAAGTTTAGTTGGGACAGTTTATGTTAAGTAGTGTTTGGGATAAGGTGTTGTTGACTTTAAAAGTCAACAGGATTCTGTCAAAGTATTTTACATAGTTGAGGTTTTCAAAGTTTTCAAGTTTTAAAAAGGTTTTGAAAAGTTAGATTGTAGATTTTCAAGATTAAAAGACTAAAAAGCTATTGCCTGCACCAGGGCATTTTAAGTGTGAATAAAGAATTGTGGAATTTGATTTTAGATTCTTAAAAGTCTAATGTTAGTTAAATTGAGTTCTTATATCTCTAGCAAGTAGTCTAGGCCAGGGTTTACCAAATTGTTAAACCTGCAAATAGTAGAGTTTGAGTGTTAACTTTACACTAATAGTAGTTAGAACTGTTGATACTGCTGATCTTGAGTAACATTTTAAGCAAGCAAGAGTAGAGATTAGAGGTTTAATTTTAGGGTTGAGATAGCTTTTGTATAGCATTAACTAAGACAGTGATCAATTTTCATTTCCTAGTTTAATTGACAGGAGAAATTTTGCTTTTAAAAACTTGTCAGCAAGAAAATTTTCTTTTTTTCTTTAAAAAACTGTTACTGAATTTTTGCTTATTTCTCATTATCTTTTAATCTTCATTAAAATCCAAATAGCTAGTCTTGATATAGAGTCACCACTTAGCTTAAATCCAAAAGTTCAGTTTCTCAGGTGCTTATTTGAGTAGTATAGCAAATTGAGATTTACTTAAGAAGAGTAGCTTATTCTGAACCTTAAATTTTTAGGAGCAAATTTCTTGTTTATCTAGTATCCTTTTAGCTTATTTCTTTTTAGATATCTTTAGTACACATCACAAGTTTCATGTAGTTTCTTTTGGATCTTATTTTCATTGAGAATTAAGCTAGATATAAGCAAAAGTTTAGAAAAGTTGGAATTTCAAAGGAAAACTATAGTTTCTGTAGCACAGGTTTAAAAGCTAAATTTCTAGCTTATTCAGTAGATAAAATGTCAAAGTGCTTTTATTAAAGTTGTAGTAGATAAGCTCAGGTCCAACTTTTCTGTTTTAAGTTTTTGCTTATTTTCACTTTTGCAATAAGCTAAAAATTGTTTAAGTCGTAGGGTTTGTTTGGTACTTTCCTAATAGTTAAGGGAGTTCTGTTTCCACTATAGTGTAAATTTCATTTAATTTCCCCGCCTTCCCTTTACTTTCATCTTTTGCATTTTCTACCCAGTTCTTTTAGGATAAATAAATAGTATTAATTTTCTTAATATTAGGTTTAATAAAATTAGGGTTTAGGTTTTAATAAGCAAAATTAGGGTTTAATTGATGAGTAAAAATTGGGCATTTTTATATCATTAGTTTTCTGCACATTTTCAGTAGTTAAAAATCATTTTTCTTTATTTTTCTAATTGAATTTGTATTTTCTAGAAATTAAAATAGGTTTTTGGTAAAAAAAATTTCTTAAAAAAAATCATATAAAATAGAAAAACAGTAGGAAAAATCTAATTCTTTTTGTAGTAATTTTCTTTTTCATTCTAGTATTTTTGAAAAATAGAAATAGATTTTTAGTGTTAATTTTTAGAAAAAGTGTATTTTTAGTTAATTCATTTTTCTTTAGAAATTCATAAAAAATACAAAAATAGTTAAAAAATTCTAATTCTTTTTCCTAAAATTTTCTCTTTAATTTTGTGATTTTTAGGCATAAAGTTTGTTAGTAATAGTGCTTTAGATTTTAAATTCTAATTTTAGCTCGCATTTTTTAACGTACGTTTGTTAATTTTTCGAATTAGTTAACCATTTTTAATTCTTTAATCATTTCTATAGTTTAATTGTGCTATTATATTCGTAGTGTAATTCAAAATTCAAAAATCCTTTATTCATTCTTGACTCGAATCCGAATTATTCCCGAATTTCAATTCACGACTTCGTTGGGATACGACCCGAGAAGAAAATACTTCCCGGTTAAAAATATACGTATTGTGTTTTCTTAAGTGAGGTTTTATCCTTTTATTTTCTCTTGATTGAGAAGTAATTTGGAAAGAATTGTCACGGGATTTATACTATACTTATATAAATTTGACTAGTACTTCCACACGTACCATTCACATTCTTGAAAATATTATCACACGACTAATTAGGGAACACACCCTTCAAAAGAAGCAAACGTCATAATGTCCAGCAATGCCAATATCTATTTGGTAAGTGTTATGCGTTTATATTATCTTTAACTTTGTCAGCTTTTGTGAACCGCAATTCTAAAGGGGTGTTTGGCTAACCTTATATTAAGGACTAATTGGCCGAATATTAGACCCGAGCTGTTAACTTTTGCTAACTAGATTAAGGTAGGATTGACTGATAATATTTGTTTTGAATGAGTATTTTGTTAGTTAGTTTTAGAGTTGCACTTCTGGAAAGATGTTAGATTTTTTTGGCATAAGTGTTATATAAAAGATTATCTAACATCACATGCTTTATCGCAAAAGGGTCATTATTGTAACGATAGCTTTTGTAGTGGAAGTAAAATATGTTAATTATAAGAGGGAGAAAAGGACTAAAAAAGTATTGGCCGAGTAAATCCGTATGTTTGAAGTAAGCATTTTTAAAACATTAATTTAGCAATTCTGAATGTGTTGGTTTTTTTACTACTATTGCATCTTTCAAAGCCTTAGCAGATTAATTCCTATGTATGTTGAAATTTCTTAGTAGTAAAAAATGGCAGGTGGATGAATTTAGTAATGGGTAAAAACAGGTAATTCTAGTGTTGGTCAATAAAAGGTTATGTATTTTGGGTTGGTCCGAGCCAATTTTGTTCGCAATTTTATGCTACTATAAACCATCATTATGTCAACATGTAGACCCTTTTGATGTATTTTCCTGTTACCATTTTATGTAGTAGCCAAGATCCAAGAAAGCATAACTAAAGTGAGGTGTCCAGACTGAAATTGCAAAGGGGTAATAGGACCAGAAGTGTGTGGATTCATTTTTCCACAAGAAGTTCTAAACCGATGGCGCATGGTTTACATTGTGGCAAGATTAGACCTAGATAATTTTGTTGAATTCTAGTGTTTTTCTTTATGGTTATTTGTTGAATTCTAGTGATTTGAATTTTGTATTTGCTTTATGTTAAGCTGAATTGAAGTTATCTTTGTTTACTTTAATTTGTTGATTTTGACATTTTTGGTCCATCTAAATCAGTTTATATATATTTGCTGTATTTATATTTCTTTATTTTGATGGGTTAAATTTGTAAATTTTGGAATTTATTAAAGAATTCCAATTTTTTAAAAGACAAGTTTTGAGATAAAAACATATATTTTTAATCTAAATAAAGACAAGTTAGATGTTTTTATAAAGACATGTTGCGGGAGAACCAGTGTCCATTTCCAATAAAACATGTGTGTTTATTTAAATATGGAGACCAATTCTTAGGGAGAGAACCGGTGTCGATTCTTCTAATAGAGACTGGTTGCATAACCGGTTTTCATATGTTTCGATCATGGAGATACCCCCACCCCCCCAGGGAGTGGTTCCAAAACCACTCTTTATGGGCTATTTAGACCAGTTTCTATGGCTTTTTTTGTAGTAGTGAAAACTTTAGTAAATCTTGCATGTATTCATGACAACCTAACCTCCATACCAGGTGTATACATTCGTCGACATAAAGTAGGAACAGTTTAGCAAAACAATCAGACCATAATGCTTGCCCCATTTGAATACCCGTTGTGTTTGATACCGATGGACAAATGTGAGCCCAAAAAATCAATATATGATAACAATGGAGGCATGACTCTCATTGCAAGCATAATACAAAACCTCCCATCAACATGCCATTAATCGATAGTAAATATCGGCCATGGGATCCAAAGGATTGTTCGGCTAAGATTAAAGCTTAAAGTAATAAAATATATAAATCTCCCATGGCTGCAGACCTAGTAGGTTGCCTAGCTAAGTTATAGACATTCATGACTTCAACCGACTCTGATCAAAGGCACAATAATCAGACATTTCTTTAAGGTATCAATAACATCCGACTATACGATAAGGATTTTGTTACTATCACGTATGCCTAGTTAGAATTCATTTCCTCTACTTATCAAGCACGCGTGATAGCGGCAAAACCTCTATTACACTTCAATGATCATTTATGCGTTCAAGCAATCAGTCAACACAAACAAAAATTTAATTTAGACCTTAAAATCATTGTTGCCGACTGATCATTTAAACACAAAGCTGGTCATCAGAGGTGAAAACCTCATTATTTAAGCAAAATGCAGAAATGCCTTAACAATATAATATAGCTACTGTAGGGAATGGTGAGAGTTTGAATAGTAGAAGCTAAAAATTTGGAGAGCTTGTCATGGTATACATCTGGTTGCACACAAAAGCATATTCACAACCCCTGACCCTATTATAGCTATGTTCTAGAGGGTATTCGATCCGAATGCAAACAGAAAAAATTCACATCAAGTATAAGGCTCAGCTTAAAGAGTAAGAATAAAAAAAAGTAGACATCTGTGATGGCTGTAATTTGACAATTTACCTAGCCAAGACATGGACAATCTCAACTTTAGTCAACCCTACTTGTATTCATCACATCCTAGGTTCCATATTAGTTGTATACATTTTGCCATAAACAACATCTTCCTCTCAGCTTCTGTAGTTTAAGAGTTGTTATGAGATGACCGCTTCGCATCGCAGAAGATTTAGTTGAGAACTTTTGCCTTGAACTGAAGACAGGAGGCTCATATTAAAGGTCGGGGAACGAAAAAAGTGGATATCCTACAAACATATTAATCTGCCTCGCTAAGACACGGACGCATACAACCTTAATTAAACCTTGTCATAACCATTACAGTCTAGAGCTTATCTAGCATGCTGAAAGCGCTTCTACAAAATCTGGCTGCAAACTCAAGAGGTTGTCCCGCCATAATGGATTTAGGGATCTTAAAACACGACAATGGCCACAAATTAGTATAAGGTTGTTGTAATCTGGCCAACATAAGCGGCCATTTAAAAACATAATTTTTTTACAACTCGACAAAGTTTTTAACAGGATTAACTCAATTCAGAAAACAACAAATCCAAAAACCATTGCACAACAACAATGCAAAAGAAAATAGAAAGCCAAGCGTAAAAGTATCATCACCATAGTTGTTTTACAGATCATAAAAGGTATTAGTGATAACTAATGAAACAGTCAAGTGTATTAGTTTGATGGATCGGGTAAGGTGAGCTGAGACACACCCCAAGAATTATGCCCTAATTGTTTTGCTAAAGTGCTCTTATATCGAATATGGTAAAAATTTGATACAGTAAACAATTAGGCTCAAATTTTTAAACAGTATAGGGTCAAAAAAACTTTAAAGTACGCAATGGTTGCAAACAAACACGGTTGCATAGTAATGTCATCTAGTCTTTTCCTCGTCAAGTTACGGATTGAATACAGGATGACCCGTCAAGCTAAGACCAATTGAACATAAAGCTAAGACCAACTAAACATGGGAAGTCCTTTACTACCCTTTTATACATGTGTAGTGCGATTTAAAGCGTATCATCACCCTCCACCATGGTAGCAAACACAAATTCAAAATATGTTGCCCTCCTATTATATGAGGAGACAATGTTAGCCACCTACACCAAATAACCAAATAAGCCAGATAAATAAGCTAAGGTAAACAAACCCAATAAACCTCAATAATCAAATGATGTGCGGTCGTTGTAGGACTTCAACAAGAAGTTTTATAACTCCCTAAGAGTGTACCTAACTGTTGTAGTGTAGTATAGGTAAGACTCGGGGGTTGTTATCGTTCTCTAGGGAAATAGGTTGAGACGGCTCGAACAGAATCTAACAAAGGTCTACAGGGTTGAAAGAAGATTATTTTTATATTTTTATATTTTTATAAAAGCAATTAAATATCATTGGTTGAGAGGTTGGTTGGTTTTTAACTAATTAAACTTATAATAAATCTAAACTACTTTGGTGATAACTTATATGGTAAACGAACGTATTTACTTAATCATGCACTACTCCTTAGTTTGCTTTTCCTAATCCTGTTGCTTTGTCACCCTTGTGATGATCATTGTAAGTATTTCCTAAGTCATGAACGAATTATACGAAACCGCCGTCTATGTAATATTATGTTAAGGCAACGCAAAAGTAAGGTTGTATGAAGACTATTACAAGGCCCCTAAGAGTATATTACATGCATTTAAAACACCTTAAGAGGGATCAAGCATATTAGGGTTAAGGTAGTATGAAGACTATTATCGATGGTATCCTTTTTATACACTCGTGTTTCCCCAGACGTCTATGCCAATTTAATATCTTATGGCTAGTTTTCTAAAGCCTAACGTGCACATCCATCACAAGAAGCAACATTAGAAGGATCTACAAAGTAAGTTTCATGCAATCATAAGTAAATACTAATAGATCTAGCCTTGCATGGAAAATAAAGAAGAAGAACAAGAATCTATCACAAAACACATAGACATATTAAGTGATAAGGAATAAATGAACTTCACTTGATTAAATCATGCAGTTGAGGCTGTTACAAGAGGGCTTTGACAGCCTAAAAACAAGCCCAAAGGCTGCTAAAATCGTCTTCTAAAACTAAGGGTCGTCTCCTAAAAGTTACACACTAAAAACCCTAAAACGAGTTTGTATATATAGAGATCAGACCGTGATGGCGTCACAAAATTCCTGACGTTGTCGCTTCATGAAATTCCTGACACCGTCATGAAATTCCTGATGCCGTCTTGATCAAGTTCTACGCTGTCGCAAGAGTTGGCGACGCCGTCTCCACCGTCTGTATGATTGTTTCTTTAAGAGATTTGGTGTAGAGTCGTAGTCTTGTCCGTTTCTTCTCCAAATGAGCCCAAGTTACGTATATTTAAGCATATAATCTGGGCATATTTTTATGATTTAAGGGGTATTTTATGCTTGTCCTTAAGAAATTGGGCTTTTCTACCTAGACAATAGCAATATTGGGGGGCATTTAACCTACTCTTTAAAAGCACTTTATGACAAAACCTTCTAGACCTCGTAATTAAAAACACAGAAAATATATACTGGCGCCTCATGTAAGTGTTTGGATTCTCTCTTTCTCTCAGGTGTATAATGAATTATAACAATATGGGAAACTGAAAATTAACACTTATTACCTGTCATAGCATATAAATTACCATGAGCTTAGTAAAGGATCAAACCTCCACCGCTAGGCGTAAGTACTAGAAATTACTATCAAATAGGTCTTTTAAAGGGTTGTGATGTGTAGGTGTAAGATAACATTAATGGAAACAGAAATGGATGGGATATATTTAGGGGTGACTTTTTGGGTGAATTTGGGGTGAAGTGGTTAGTTAATTACTTACAAGAATACACGTTGATTGGGTTGCTAAGCCAAAGACTCAGACAAGAATATACAATACTCTACAAAACTCTACATCAATCTCTTTTCATTTTCTTTTCTGTTTTTTATATGACTAAACATAATACATCACTTGGGGTTTATAAACACACCCCTACACTTGAGTTTTTGCTAACTCATAATTACAATCTAACTAATGACCCTATTGAGGTGGATCAAAATAACATGGAGACTGTCGAACAAATATGGGAGGTAATGGTTTAACTTTTCTTCCTAATTCTTCCACAAAATAAATACTACCATGAATCCCAATCATCCCAAAACTGTATTTATAAGGATAAGGACTTAGCAATCGTGTACTCAAATAATTAACTTGGGTTAAAACAATAATGTACTAAAAGCGATACATACAAGGTAGGCTAAGGCGATTTGGGTGTAACGATTTGTTGTAGGGTAAACAATGCTCTTCATTAACAATCTGGATTAACCAGAAAATTACGAGAATCGTGAAAATGAAAAGCTTAGAGGGGTGTACTAGGGGTATCCTGCACTAAAACTGAGTGCATGGAAAGGGTGTGGGATAGTTATATGATCGAGGTGACCATCATAACAATTACAGGTTTAAAATATGGGTTATCCTAGTGCCTCTTATTATTTAGCAAATCTTAATTCTCACTATGCGGTCTTGGGATGCATCACAAAAACAAGATCTATAATTTAAAACACTACCGGTACACTCATATAATTTTAAATCGATATCAATCCTCCAGAAAAGGCGACAAAACCACATATATACATCCATAATGATGGAATAGATACACATGATTGCTCACTCATTAACTCGAGAAAGCTAAAGGTAAAATTATCTTGGGTATCAAAAATGGATACCCGAATTCCTAAAGATCTAGGGGCGAACCTCACATTTTTGGAGTAGAATTTTAAGGGTTTTTGTGCTAGTCATACAAATTCCTATCCATGAAACGCTAATAATACTCGTTTTTCATCAGTATGTGTCATAAACAAATTTAATTTTTGGTTAAAATTATCGTCTATGCTATGTTTCGATATATTACTCATCATTTTAAGGACAAAGCAAATGGCAATTGAAGGAATAGTTTCTAAGGCTTACTTTCCCCCTACACTTAAGATGAACATTGTCCCCAATGTTCTTAAAAGTACATGTAAAACAAATAAAGGGAAAAAAACAAGTAAAAGAAACTAGTACTCCCTTGGTTTGCTCAATAATGAAGAAGAAACATGCAATAACTAGTTAAATCATCATCCAAGAGTCATCATCTGGAAACTTCCTAAGAACTTTCAAACTTCTTCTCATCAAATATAACCTGTAAATCAAAGACAAAGACAACTACACATGGCGTAAAATTAGTGGGATAATGATATATACTACGAAACTTTTAGGGTTGACTCTATAAAAGCAGTAAAGATAGGGTGAATGTGTTAAAGTAATCAAGGTTTTCTGGAGGTTTTTATGAAAATTACAAATTCTGGAAATTATGCAAAATTATTTTACTAAAATAATAAAATAATTTGAATTTTCACAAGCTGTAAACTTGACGCCGTCAGGAATAATCTTGATGCCGTCTCCAGCCTATGTGAAAATTTCACATTCATTTTCTTGGAAAAAAATTCTGCACGCAATTCTATTAGGTACTTCCTGTAAAATACTACATAAAACCTGAAATTAATTATCATAATCACATGACTCGAAACTGACGCGAGTTAATCTAAACAATTTATTTTATATGTTTGAATTTGTTCTTATAAACCTGGTTTTTTTCCCTAAACTTATTTGATGCAAAATACCTTTGATTGTTAATAATACGAGATTAAAAACAAAACAAAGCATGATTACAAATGATTCAAACTCATAAGAATAAACAATAAAGAGTTAAAACACAAGACAGTCCTAAATGTGGGAAAATAAATATTGGGTTGCCTCCCAAAAAGCGCTTTTCTTTATTTAACGAGTCTTGTAGCTAGACTCGGAGTCACACGTCCTTACGTGACTCCTCCTTCATCCGCAACTCCAGTCAAATATTCGGGTCCAAGCTCTAGACATTCTTTATAGAACCTTAATATTTTGTTCATCACGTACTCCACTCCTCATCTCTTATCCTTCTCGTTCCTAAGGTAGACCGACTTTGTATGCTCTTTTTATAGGTCCAATAGTGAGTCGTATTGCTCTATCTTATAGGTCATCTTATAGGCAATCTCATTGATTCCGTCAGTGAACTTTACCACTCCTAGTGAGAGGTCACGAGTCATATTGGATATTTCAATAAAGGGTTTCCCTAGTACTACTTGTGATAATCTAATGTCTATGATTGAACTAATATCCTCAATAATCATAAACTCTATGACATAAGTGAATTTTCCCACAAAAACATGCATCCTCTTAATCCTTCATGTGAAATTGCTTATCCCTATTTTTGGATCTTCCTTAGGTTCAAGTTTTCTTCTCCTGATCCAATTATACATCATTTGGGTCATGATGTTCAGAGGGGAGTTAAGATATATGTAGGCTTTTTCCACATGCACATGTCCAATGTTGCATGGTATTTTTAGATTTAACGGACATCCTCCTATAATGACAGGGTCCCTTAAAATCAAGGATGGAATGGGCCACTCATTCGGTACTTATGGTATGCTAATTCGCTCCTAGATGGAAATGTATCATAGTACTCTACTCGTAATCCTTCTGTCATCGCATTTACCTCCACTTCAAGTTCTTCTTCAAGAGAATCATCATACTTCTTAATTATTTTAATAAACATTATGTCTTCATCATCCCCCTTGATACTAGCCTTTTTGTATATATATATAAATATAATACGTAAGGATAATATGATTCAATTGTAGTATACGTATTCCGAAAGATTTAAATCAATTACTTTTGTCCAAAGTAATATCAAAAATCCCCCGGGTCGTTTCCCAGCGAAGCGTGAATTCAAAATCGAGAGTCGGTTTGGGAATTGTGCTTGAATAATCAAAGATTGGATTGGATTCTATTTCTACAATTAAAAATGCAAAAACGAATTAAAGAAACCCTAAAACGAAAACAAATTAAGTTAAAACCTAAAAAAACGGAGACGTAAAAACGCGGCTAAAAACCTAATTTTTCAAATTTTAATCCTACAATTAATTTTTTTACTTTTAATATGCTATAAATGACTAAAAAGAAAGAGAAAAAAACTAGATCAAAAACGGAATTGATTAAAGCTTAAAAACGCGAAAAACGTGAACGGGAACGAATCCCGTTCTTTAAAAAACAAAATTTTGCAAAAAAGAACCTACGAGAGCAATTCTATTTTTCCTAGATAATATATGATAAAAGAAAATTTTAAAAAAAAGATTTATATTTTTTTTATTATGAATTTTCTAAGTTTTTAATCTAAATAAATTAAAAAAAATACTAAACGTTTATATAAAAATCTGAAAAAATTACAAAAATTAGCTAAGGTTAATTAGAATCTATGAAAAATAAAAAGGGGAACACAGCTTATCTCAATAAGCTGTTAAAAATCAAAACAGCTTATAAGGCTTATTGGGCCAAAAGGGGCTTAAGTATAACACCACTTGGGTCTTTAATGAAAAAGACCCAAGGGCACAGCGGTGAGTATGGTGAGTGTTAAGAGAGAGGTCGCAGGTTCGAGTCC
>BQNB010075496.1:0-19503 GCA_026074375.1 Tanacetum coccineum
TTTAAAAACGGCTAGTTTGACTTCTATTTTGACCGGTTTTTTTAACCGGTTAAAACCGGTTTTTAAAAAAAAAACTATTGACGGGTATATAAAAAAAAAAAAAAAAGGGGTAAAACCGGTTTTTTAATAAAACCGGTTTTAAAACCGGTATGGCAAAAAACCCGATAACCGGTTCGGTTATATTTAACCGAACCGGTTAAAAAAAACCGGTTTTTTAAAAAACCGGTTTTGGTTTTTTTGACCGGTTTTTTAAAAAACCGGTTTCGATTTGCATCTCTACGTACTGTGATCATAAACCTATTGAGTGGAGGATTAAACCAATAATCTCTCATAATTAGAGAGATTTCTTCTAAAATGGAATCAAAGATGCTAAAACACTAGGTCACTAGTAGAAACACTCCTCTTAAATCTTGCACATAAGTTTAGGGCCCGTTTGGTTAACGAGGATAACATGCGCTTTAGATTTAAAAGTGAAAATACCATGTTTGGTATGCAATTGTAGGACCCAAGGATTGGGTTAAATGCTAAAAATTATCCATCCACAAATCCAAAGCTAAAGGCCAGATTTATAAAATTTATTCTGACATATTTTATCTACTCCTCAAACTAGTGGGCCCTCAATTTATATGAGTCATTCATTTTTAATTTCAAAATTTTTTATAACAATAAATTCTATTATTTATTTGTATATATTTTTTAAAATAATAATATTATATTATTTATATATTTTCTCTCTCTTACTTTTTTTTTCTTTAAACTTACACCAAAGTCCAAATCCAAATCATAATCCTAACCCAAATCTAAATCCAAATTCAAATCCCTTAACAAACCAAACGGGCCCTTATATTATGAATTGACGTATGACGATAAAACACTGATCGATAAGGTGTCCATGGTAAAATGAAGGATCGTTATAAGTTGCTATTTCCCGAATAATGTTGTTCACAAAAAATATCTATAATTTGAACACAAGAGATAGGTGTGGTGGTGCCTTATAAGTTTTATAGGCGTCGCCACCTTAACATGTACCATATAACATCATTATAAAATAAAGAGAAATGATTAGAAGGATTAAAGATATGCCTAATTTTATGTCTAAACCTGTGTGTCAGTATTTTATTGGTTTGTGAAACAGTGAGTCCTCTAGCTACAACCAACAGGATGTTGCCACACATCTTTAGGCATGAAATTACACACAATATTTAATAAGGGTGAGCAGAAGAAACCGAAAAAATCAAAACCGAACCGAAAACCGAAAAAATCGACCGAAACTAAAAACCGATGGTTTGGTTTTTAATTTTTCAAAAACCGAAAAATTTCGGTTCGGTTTCGGTTATTGTCCAAAAACCGAACCGTAAAAACCGAACTGAACGGAACCAAATCAGTTTTATAATAATATATAATTAATATAATATAAATAAATAAATAATAAATGAAAATTTTAAATTCATATTTATTTTGTGGATGAAATTATATTATATATATATATATATTATCTTAATGTGTTTGTCGTGTACGTGTGTTTACTTGACAATATATCGTTACATATATAACAATGATCATATTATGTGTATTTTCACATGAATGTGTGTGTCTCTCATTTATATGTGTATAAATGTAAAAATTTGTGTAAACATTATTAGGCTCATATTGACCAAAAAAATTAAAAAAAATATCCAATTTTCTATGTAAAACAAGTTTATTAATATAAATTTTCCACAACCAAATATAAACGGTTTGAAACCGAAAAACCGAACCGCAAAAACCGAGAAACCGAAAAAACCGAACCGTAAAAAACCGAGCGGTTTCGGTTTCTGATTTTATAAAAACCGAATATTTCGGTTCGGTTTTGGTTTTTAGCCAAAAACCGACCCAAACCGAACCGTACACACCCCTAATATTTAAGTCTCTCAAATAAAATTTTAAAATAAATACTCTTTCCAATAAAATCTTTCTGGGGGAATTACATATATATCCTTAATTTGCAGAGAAATTACATATATATCCAAACTAACTTAATTTTTACATATATATATCCCTCATTTTGTTTCAAAATTACGTATATATCCTTCTTTTTTTTAAAAATTCTCGAAAATTTCTAAAAAAATTTCAAAATATCGTGTATGTTGGTGCATAAAAAAGTTATGAAAGAAGTTTTCTTAAAAGTGGATAGTTTTGCCGAAAAATATTATGAAAAAAACGTTTGTGCATTAAATCTTTTTTTGTGCATCAAAAAATCGTTTTTGTACCCAACTTCTTTTGACTTTTTACATCAAAATTTTATTGCACATCATACTATAACATGTTAAAAATTTTAGGCATTAATAAATTTTTGTGCATCAAAATTTCGTTTTGTGTGCATTAAAAAAATATAAAAACTCAAAATTAGAAAAACTTCCTTTACAAAAATTTTATTGATTCACAAAATTTTATACTTGTTATATACTATGATGCGCAATAATATTTCGATGAAAAAAATAAAAAGAAGTTTGGTACGAAAACGAATTTTTAATGCACAAAAAAATGATTTAATGCACAAACATTTTTTTAACAATTTGTTTTGGCAAAACTATTCACTTTTAGAAAAACTTCCTTCACAACTTTTTTATGCACTAACATACACGATCTTGTGGAATTTTTTCATAAATATAAATTAGACACAAACACCAATTTTCGTGTCCATAACAATTTGTATTGTGAGGATATAAATATTAATTTTGGTTTAGTGTTATAGAATAAAGGCCCAATGATTGTTCTTCATTATCTCTCGTTTTAAATACGTGAACTCTGAAAAAAGCTATTAAAGTAACGAATTTTCATAAAGTGTTTCAGTCTGAATCATTTTGATGACGTCACATTACTAACTGGTTATACGTGTCAGACCATTCAGGTATATACAGTCATTTAATGTTATAATGTGCAGATTGAAACACTTTATAAGAATTCGTTACGTTTACGCATTTTTTCAGAGTTCACATCCTAAAAGGAGACAGAAAAAAAATAATGTTGCTATTCTATGACCTAAACCAATATTATTTAACGTGTAAACATTAAAATACTATTATTCTTCACAAAACATCGCAGACGGTCTTCTGTTGGCAATTGAATCAACAGTTTTATGGTCTCTTTCTACTATGTAATACAGTATACAGTGCGATACTTTGATATGATGATAAAAAAGAATAAACAAAACTTGGGCCAGTTTTATAGTTTGAAAAACAGTTAAAGTATCTTGGGGTGTTGAGGTAGATGAGCTGGTTTATTTTATGGGCCTATATCTTCGTTAATTTCCATTTCTTTTATATATCTATTTATACGGCCCAAATTTAAAATAAAACACAGCAATTAAGTTATATTAGTCCACTTCGATTAAGTTTGTTACTTTGTTACTAGTAATCTTTGAACGTGTAGCATAAAATAGTTATAACGATTTTTTTTTTCTTACGAATATTAGTAACATCAGAAAGAATAAATAACTTGACAAAGCTGAAAGGATATGAATTTCATATTCACAGACTATTTATAGTCCAAGTTGGCATAGTCAGGTTTTTTGGTCATGTATGTACTCATAAGTATTCATCCCTTTGTGAAACGTATCGAGTTACGTTAATCTTTTTTTTTAGAACGGTTTGTTAGTTGTTAGTGGTTCAGGTCCAGCAGTGACATCCAATTGGGCAGTATGCTGTACCCTGAACCCGCCTGTACTTCCTCCTATTCCGCCTGAAAGGGTAAAAGTCCCGGGTGGGACTCGAACTCGAGACCTCCCCTAACCAAACATCCCCTCCCCAAGCCCCTAAGGAATCTTGGTGGCCAACTGAGCTAGCCCAGTTGGTTATTGTGCACCGAAAGAAACACTACAAGAAAAAAGCATTTTAGCGACGTCTTTTTCAAACTTTTAACTATTTACAACTTTTTATAGAATTAAATTTTATTGTCAAACATTAACACATACTCTTCAGATCTCCATTTCGATAATAAAAAATTGAGGCCTTGCTACAGTGGTCTCTACAGTAGCCTTTTCTTGGGCTCCACTTTAGCCCAATTTATTGGGCTCCCACTTTGGGCCTGTCCGAATTTTTTTTTAAATTTGTTGGCACAAAATAAGGGGGAAAAAAATACAAAAGTACCAATTACTATCCTACACATTTGTCAAGTAAAACGACGGCGTTTTTTGAATTGAGTTACTATTCATTTTAAGCACTGTAGCTACAGTGCTGGGCCAAAAAGTCTTTTAGTTAGCCCAAAAATTTAGCCCAAAAATTTAAAAATTAGGCCTGGCCCAATTATTTTTTTAAAAAAATATAAAAAATTTGTAGGCAACAAAAATAGGGAGAAAAAAATGGTAACAAAAGTACCGACGCATTCAGATAAAAAAATACCCGCGGTAACATTTCTAAATTGACTTAAACAGTGTCATTTTACACCATGAGACCAAAAAAATAAATTGGCAAAAAAAAAAAAAAAATTTTTTTTTTTTTAACATCACGCAACAACGCGTAATACCATAAAAAAACTACTAAACACGATACTGAAAAAGTAAACCCGCACTATTAAATATGAGACCGACAAAATAAACTCGCACAAAGATAAAGGGAAAAAAAAGAATTAATGACACACAACAACGCGCGAAAAATTAACGCCCCGCAGTAACGTGCAGAAAAAATAAATTACACTATTAAACATAAAAAAACGCGCGAAAAAACAAATATATAAATAAAAATAAAAAATTAACGTCCCGCAACAATGCGCGAAAATTAACGCCCGCAGCAACGCGCGGATAATCTTGCTTGTTTAAAATAAAACACAGCAATTAAGTTATATTAGTCCACTTCGATTAAGTTTGTTACTTTGTTACTAGTAATCTTTGAACGTGTAGCATAAAATAGTTATAACGATTTTTTTTCTTACGAATATTAGTAACATCAGAAAGAATAAATAACTTGACAAAGCTGAAAGGATATGAATTTCATATTCACAGACTATTTATAGTCCAAGTTGGCATAGTCAGGTTTTTTGGTCATGTATGTACTCATAAGTATTCATCCCTTTGTGAAACGTATCGAGTTACGTTAATCTTTTTTTTTAGAACGGCTTGTTAGTTGTTAGTGGTTCAGGTCCAGCAGTGACATCCAATTGGGCAGTATGCTGTACCTGAACCCCGCCTTTCTGTTTTGTATTCCCTCCTATTCCGCCTGAAGGGGTAATGTCCCGGGTGGGACTCGAACTCGAGACCTCCCCTAACCAAACATCCCCTCCCCAAGCCCCTAAGGAATCTTGGTGGCCAACTGAGCTAGCCCAGTTGGTTATTGTGCACCGAAAGAAACACTACAAGAAAAAAGCATTTTAGCGACGTCTTTTCGCGACATATACTCCTTCGTCGCAATTTGGCGACAGATTAGTGACACTTTAGTGACTTCACTCTAATACCAAATAGTGACCAGGTAGCAGTATGGCCTAGTCCAAACAATTTCGATGTATGGTTAATTATATGTCTATGTGGTATGAAAAAGGACTAGGTGTATTTCCAAAGGAAACTTTAATACCAAATAGTGACCAGGTAGCAATATGACTTATGAACAGTAACCAAGGTTGCAATAATCGTGAAGCGCTAGTCGGGTGGCTAGGTAACACCTAGTGATTAATCAATTAGGCGAGGAATAATCAGATAGGATTAATATATATATATATTTATATATATAATATAGTATATATATATATTATTTATATATATTTATTATATATATATAATCATAAATTTTGAGACTATATGCCGATTTCTGTCCGATTTATGGTCTATTTGATCCCGATTTATTGCTATCAATACCGAGTAGTGATGATTTAGCGATTATTTATTCCGATTTTATGCCTGATTTGGTCGAATTTTATCCGATTAATCGGTATGTTAACCGATTTTTAACCAAACCGATTATTAAGGCCGACTATTGAAAATAGCGACTTCTATTGATAATAGTGTCACACCCCCATACCCGGGTTTGCGTCACCTCCTCCTAGGACATATGCTTTGCCTCTTGCATCAGGAACTCTTGCTTTGTTCCCACGGTTTTGGTTCTTGATCTTGGGACAATCTTTCGGTAATGTCCTTGTTGCTCCCACTCAAAACACCAGGAGTTCCTTGAGTAGTTGTGGCAATTACAGCCCTGCAATCTCTTGTCATGTGCCACTTTCTTACAGTTGTTACACTTTTGTACACTGTCCTTCGTGGTGTAGCTTACACTTATTGCAGAAAAGGATTTTATAGTGTCCCTTCACTAATCATTCTTCTCATTGTTTACATCCATATTGGCTCTAGCTACATTCTGACTCCTGTTATTCTGGTCGTTTGTTGAGGTGGTTGTTGCCATGTTGTTTTCCATAGTTGTTGTTTAATCTCCTCTTGTTCTGCATTCTATTACTATCAGTAGCCTTCAACTTTGGATCCTATGTTGTTTGTTGGCAATTCGAAAACATTATGCCTATTCTTGTAGGTTCTACTGCAGCAATTACATTCCTTAGGATCATTTATCAGGTAAGACCTCAATTGAATTTCTCCACCCGATCTTCCTCCTCTGGGACCATTTTGGTATACGTCATGGTAAACTCTTGAAATCTCTGAGTATAAGCAGTCAAATCATAGTTCTTCACGGTTAAGTTCCACGGTTCAGTTTCCATTTTCTGAATCTCATTCATTGGGCAGTACACTTCAGTCATTAGCTTCATGAGCTCTCTCCTATGAATTAGCAAATGCAACCTCCAGTCCTAAATAGTTCCACTTAGTGAGTTTCACCAGTTAGTGCATGTCAACAGTGGTGTGCATGTAGCATACTTAACTTGGGATTCTTGGGAAGTTGTTGATATGGAACCCTGTTTCCACTCTTCTCAACAACCATCTTTATCAATCTTCAACTCTTCCGTTCCAATTAAAGTTGAGTGGTTGACACTTATGAAAGTCTTGGTAGGTGCTTCTCTTGCAACGGGTCTATCAACCTCTATCCATTCTCATCTGGCAATTTCTCATTTCTACCATTTCCTTTCCCACCATTTCCATTGTTTCACCATCATGCCAAATTTTGGCTTTGGTTTTCAGTCCGAAGTAGCATTGGCGGCAGGGTGCCGCTTGAGCAACCAACGCTTTCTTCCAAACGTCGGTTAACGAGATTCTTCGATTGCTTCAGGGGTCATTAAGGAGCGTGTGTTAGTCATTGTTCTACAATCACAAGACAAAACCCATGTAGAGATTGTGAAACGAAGGCACTACATTAGATAACGAATAATTTAATACATGCCTATGAAGTAAAATTATTTACACTCCGATTGCAGAACGAATAAATAACATATAGATAAATAAGCAAGAGAGTCAAAAAAAGCTTTTTGTTTCATGAATAAATAACTAATGAATGGTAACAACCATAATCCAAAATAGGTACATGATCCACATTATTTCTATGATAAAAATCTAGACCTAACCATCAGTCTGAGAGTTACCCTACATGTATGATACACTAGTCTCTAAGGGGCCCAAAAGTCTTCAACATATGACTCTAACCTTATAGTCTCTCCCGAGTATCATCACGGATCCCTATCGACTTTGATTGAAACTCTCCTCGTGAAAGAGTACATGTGAAGACGAAGACATTGTGTTCACAGATCACCTCTCGACTCATCTCACTATAGCACGAACCTTGAGGTTCCTCCAAACTCTAGCTATCTATCCTCTCGATCATAACTAACACTCTCTGTCCCTTAGCTATCAACTGATCAACCCTCTAACGATCTCTGTGCAGTCTCATTCCCTACAATCCTTATCAATTACGAACCTTAGTGAAATGTGATAGTAATAAAATCACGCACGCATCAATCCAAAGTCAATCGGCATATCCTCGAAAGACACTACAATACCATCCATAGTGCCAGAGAATTCAGAAGGATCACTCTCTAGCTGGGCTCTACAATCTCCTCCTAACTATCCTGGTTCGCGACATCGGGTCGATTACCTACCTCAACGTGTCTCTTGCACTGGTCGTCAACCTCATTACTCCTCTGAGTCATCCCTGAATCCCTAGGGTCAATTTCAAACCATGATCTCTAACATCATCCCATCACCTAATACCCAACCTCCATATCAACCTCAGTCTTTTAGGATCAATCTCGGATATCTCCTTCTATGCAGCCTCAGACGAATATTAATCTCTGAACCTCTTATGAGTGGTTTAGAGCATCATACACGGGATAGGTGCTAATGATTCCATAAATGGCGTTAGATGATGGTACAGAATCTAGGGGATCTAATCTCTTGCGAGATGTCCAGCAGAATGTGAAGATGAAAGCAGGGGTCTCTCTAATGGAATCTCCTGCTGATGACTCTGCTGGTAGTCGGTGGATACACACGTAGATAATAGGAGAGCACACCAACGGACGAATGCCTCACTACGTCGTTGGTGCTCTCTCGGGAGGGTACACAATCTAGATGATTCATCTCTAGTCGAAGATCCAGAATGAGCCTGATCCTGATGCATCCAAACAAAAAAAAACCCGAAGAATAAAAACTGGCGAAGAATCGAAGGATGACTAGAAGAAGAAGAGCGGTGGTTCTGAAGAAGAGGTGTTGCAAGCTCTTTTACTAATCTGCTAGAGCCTGGTAAAGGTTCAAATCTCTTCCTCGCTGTCACAACTTACGCGGCCCATGAAGATGGGGTGCGGTCAGGTCGACCAAAAGATAACCTCCGGGTCGGATAAGAATGATCTTGAACGATGGACGAATCCCGGGCGGATAGGCATAGGTATCAGGTAGCAATAGGAAACTAAGATGATGCATTTGATGGGCGCTGCTGGTTACCTGCTCTCTAACGAGCAACCCGGTTTAGAAACATAAGGGGTCTGCGATGGTGGATCCATCAGATGAACATCGGAGCCTCAGAAGATCGGTGCATAAGATGGTGAATGAAATAGCTGGTAGTGGGGAAATGTTGCTTTGGTGAAAGTATCTCATTTGGTGCATCGATCGAACCCGTAATTGGGAAACCCTAGCACACATCCAGTGAGGTGAGCGGACAAGAGTCTGTTCTTAACCCAGGAGCGGCCAAGATGAAATAACAGAAGCAATAGTAGAAAGGCTTGGTAGCAACCACAAAAGTAGAAGGAATTAAGTAGGAATATCACAAAAAGAATAACCCGACCGAGGGCGGTGTCCCCACACTTCATGCCGAAGAATCAGAAGAAATAGCAAATAGCTGAAGCTGCCATGATCTGCACAAGCAAAAGTTTATATAAATCTCCTTTATATGAAACCATGCAAGGCATAAAGAAACGATGAAATGATTTGGCAATGGTAAATATTGGCAATATGTAAAATAGTCTCATAGTATATATAAAAATCTTATACTATTTTTGCAAAGGATAGACAACAATGTAAGCACAAATTAGGACATAAGATCACATAACACGGTTATGACCAAACATAGTATAACTATCTGGTTCTTTATAACTTGGCTCTGATTACCAATCTGTACACACCCCCAGACGGGGCCTGGACGGAATACGTGTCCGAGGGCATGACGTCATAACAATCCGAACAAAAAATGAGAGTACGTCCCGTAAAATTTTTTTTCTTATTTTTGGCCAAAGAAGAGGAGCGGGATTATAAAGCTCTCTTTTTTTTTTTTTTTGTGCCGATGAACAATACCCGGGCCCAATGTGCCGGGTACTGTTCATTTTACTGTAGCACGATGGCAAAAACGACGTAGTATAACTTGTCAAATGTGTATTACTATAATTTATACGGGCCCAAATTTAAAATAAAACACAGCAATTATCCATATAATCAATTCCCGTTTAATACGACGCCGTTTTCGGCGTATTGCTACAGTGCCCGGTTTTTGGGCTCCCAACTTTGGGCCGGCCCATTTGACAAAAAAAAATTCTTAACTAGGCAATATAAAAAACAAATTGGCACAAAATAGAAAAGAATTTACGAAAATACTGATTTATTCAGATAAATAAATACGCGCGACATAAGACAAAAAAATTACAAAAGTACTGATTTATTCAGATCAAAAAACACCCGCGACATGAGGCCCAACACATAAGCCCATATTAAAAAAAACAAATTATTAAACATGAGACCGAACAAATAAACCCAGACAAAATAAATTTAAAAAAAACAGCTCCGCAGCAACGCGCGGCCAACTTTAAAATAAACGGCGCAAAAAAAAACCTGCCTACGCTAAGTAAAAAAAAATTATTATTCAGAAAAAAATCAGCCCCGCCGCAGCGCGCGAGTTCTTATGCTTAAGCACAACAATAAAAAATAATCCGCCCCGCAGCAACGCGCGAATACTTTGGCTTGTTAAGTTATATTAGTCCACTTCGATTAAGTTTGTTACTTTGTTACTAGTAATCTTTGAATGTGTAGCATAAAATAGTTATAACGATTTTTTTTCTTACGAATATTAGTAACATCAGAAAGAATAAATAACTTGACAAAGCTGAAAGGATATGAATTTCATATTCACAGACTATTTATAGTCCAAGTTGGCATAGTCAGGTTTTTTGGTCATGTATGTACTCATAAGTATTCATCCCTTTGTGAAACGTATCGAGTTACGTTAATCTATCTAGTCAATCAATCCAAAAACCTCATACATCAATTTAAAGATATAAATGGTGAAAATCAAGGAAAGTCTAACAATTAGTTTTCAGTTACTGTGCGCCGAAAGAAACACTACAAGAAAAAAGCATTTTAGCGACGTCTTTTCGCGACATATACTCCCTCGTCGCAATTTGGCGACAGATTAGTGACACTTTAGCGACTTCACTCTAATACCAAATAGTGACCAGGTAGCAGCATGGCCTAGTCCAAACAATTTCGATGTATGGTTAATTATATGTCTATGTGGTATGAAAAAGGACTAGGTGTATTTCCAAAGGAAACTTTAATACCAAATAGTGACCAGGTAGCAATATGACTTATGAACCAAGGCTGTCAAACTCGCGAGTTTACACGTAAGATCGCACGATCTTACGTGCCCACCTGATAAAATCGTGTAGGATTGGTGTATGATCGCATCAGAGGTAGGATCGTAAGTAGGATCGTAAACTCGCACGTAAGATCGTAAGATCGCGTGTCGATACGAGTTTACCAAATTACCAATTTTTTTTAAGAAAGGCACTAAATTACCAATTTACTAACTTAATGACTTACATACATACTAGCCCGTTACTTTTTTAGGCCCAAAAAAGAACAATACGAGTCCGCTGATCTCATTAACAAGTATTGACGTTTCATTTTCAGATTTTCTAATCAATAAACCTAATTATCTACTTTCTCCAGATTGAAATTACATGAAACAAATTAGGGTTCTTCTTCTCATGTTCTAGTTACCTGAAGCAAAAAAGTTTCTTACATGTAATTGTTGTTTTTTCTTTTACCTTTTCATAGTTTTAACTATTAACCTATAAGTTTTAATTTAGATAGAATGATTGTAGTGATACTAGTGATGTACTTTGTTTTGAGACGTTTATTACCGCTTGCAACGTAAATTTTTAATCCGCTAAAATCGTAAAAGTGCCGAATGAAACTTGACTTTTGTGATGTTTTACTTTTACTTTGGTCTTTTAATTTTGAACTTTGTTACATTTCAAAAGGATATAATATAAATTTATCTTATGAATATTAGTAAAATAAAAATAGATTAGACTCGTTTTATCGTTGCTTACAGAACAATATAAATTGTCGAAATCTTACGATCCCAAGACCGATCTTACGATCCCGATCTTGCAAAGACAAAAACGATCCTAGTTAGGATCGCGATCTTGACAGCCTTGTTATGAACAATAACCAAGGTTGCAATAATCGTGAAGCGCTAGTCGGGTGGCTGGGTAACGCCTAGTGATTAATCAGTTAGGCCGAGATGATCCAGATATGGAAATATAATATATAATAATAATATATATAGAGTATATATATATATATATATAGTTAGGATCAAATGAGAAGTTTTCATAAAATAAAAAGAGATAAGAAGTAACTATAACAGCAATATCTATAACTGCATATTCGAGATGCATCGACTTAAATTAGATGCATCTCTATAATCTTAGATGCATTATAATGCATCATAATGTGTTTTCTAGCTTTTAATTAGATGCATATACGTATTTTAGATGCATTTCATGATTTCTCTTATTTTTTGGTCCTCTGCATGTGCCAAAATCATGAAAGTCAATTTGCACCATCGACACATCAAATTAACTTTCGAAACTCTATATGGTGCATCTAGATGAATAGAAATGCATCTAATGAAAGTCGTTGCATCTCAAATGTGTGGTTTTCGTCACTTCTCACCACTTCTTATTTTAATTTACTTTTCACTGGATCCCTACTATATATATATATAATTATAATTATAAAATTTTGAGACTATATGCCCGATTTTTGTCCGATTTATGCCTAATTTGACCGATTTATATCAATAACCGAGTTGACTGATTTAGCCGATTTTTGTCCGGTTTATGCCTGATTTGGTCGAATTTTATCCGATTAATAGGTATGTTGACCGATTTGTAACAAAACCGATTATTAAGGCCGACGATTGAAAATAGCGACTTCTATTGATAATAGCAATGTATATAGCAACTTAGTTAGCGACGTTTCATAGAAACAGCGACATAAGTCTCTATTCTTTAGCAACATATATTAAGAAGTCGCTAAAATTGTGGCAAATTTTAGCGTCGTGGTAGACTAAGTTGCAAAAATTTGCGACTCGTTTATAGCGACCTACCGCTAGGCATTGGAAAAACGAAGGAAGATGGCATAAAATCGTCTATGTGAAAGACCTCACGGAACGATATTGCACGTCTTGTAAGTTGCTAGATGCGTCGCTGACATTAAATATGCCGCTAAATATGTCGCTACGAATGTCGCTAACGGCATTTTTCTTGTATTGAAATTTGTCAACCGATTGTTATCACTTAATTACTTACCATTTCACATTTACTGGTTGGAGCAATAGTTACAGCATATAATTAGTATAAATTAACCTTTTTCGTTAACTCTTTCACTAATGTCTGAAAACAAAAAACAGCTGATCAGAGTTCCCCTCGGGGGCCGGGACTGTGATACATGGATTGGGGTCCGTGAGAGCGTCGATCGTGGTCTCTCGATTACATCTATCGGAGAGGCAGGTGGTACTTCAAGATGGAAAACGAGGCCTATCTAGACTCTGAGATACTGACCGAGGGGTCTGGGTGTCAGGCATTGTGCCGTCTACAATCTATCAAATAAGCGAGTATGTCTATTAACACACGCATCATTGGGACTAATAACTAATCACTGTCTACAGGCACTCGGAATTGATTGATTCGTCAAGTGCGGAAAAGGATCATAAAAAAAATCGCATATCTTCGAATGACCTAACAATACCATCCATAGTGCCAGACGAATCAGAAGGATCCTCTCTAGCTGGCTCTACAATCTCCTCCTCAACTATCGGTGCCGACATCGGGTCGATACCTACCTCAACCGTGTCTCTAGCACTGGTGTCAACCTCATACTCCTCTGTGTCATCCCTGACCATCCCTAGGTCAATTTCAACATGATCTCTAACATCATCCCCATCACCAATACCCAACTCCATATCAACCTCAGTCTCTATAGGATCAATCTCGGTATCCTCCTCTATGCTAGCCTCAGACGAATATGAATCTCTGAACCTCTTATGAGGTGGTAAGAGATCAACACGGGTAGGAGCTAATGATTCCATAACTGGCGTAGATGATGGTACAGGAAAACACCGGGGATCTACATCCTCTGTGCGAGATGTCACATATGGAAGATGAATCAGGGTCTCTCTAATGAATCTCCTGATGATGACTCTGATGTAGTCGGTGGATACAAAGTAGATAATGGAGCAGCACACCAACGACGAAATGCCTCACTACGTCGTGGTGCTCTCCTCGGAGGGTAACACAATCTAGGTGATACATCTCTAGTCGAAGATCCAGAATGAGCCTGATCTGATGCATCCAAACCCGAAGAATAAACTGGCGAAGAATCCGAAGATGAACTAGAAGAAGATGAGCGGTGGTCTGAAGAACGAGGTGATGCATGCCTCGATACTAATCTGCGAGCTGGTAAAGGTCCAAATCTCTTCCTCGCAGTCAACAACTTACGCGGCCCATTAAGATGGGTGCGGTAAGGTCGACAAAAAGGAATAACCTCCCTGGTCATAAGATTCTGCTGACTTTGACGAATCCCGGGCGGGGAAGTAACAGGAGCAATAGGAAACTCAGATGATGATGATGGGCCCGTGAGCTGTTACCCTGCCCACTCACGACAACGATAGCAACATAAGGTCCTGCGATGGTGGTCCATCAGAAGAATCAGGAGCCTCAGAAGAATCGGTGCATAAGAATGGTGAAATATTTGGTAGCGGGGAAATGTGCTTTGGTGAAGACATCCATCTGGTCATCAAATCGGAACCCAATAGGGAACCTGCCACACAATTCCATGGGTGAAGCGACAAATCGTCTTAACACATAGCGCAGATGAAAAACAGAAAGCAATAGTAGAAGTCTCTGGAGCAACCACAAAAGTAGAAGGATAACAGTAGGAATATCACCAAAAAGAATAACCTGAGAGGGCGGTGATCCCACACTCTCATCCGAAGAATCAGAAGAAATAGCAATAGCTGAAGCTGCCATGATTCACAAGCATAATTTATATAAATCTCCTTTACTATAAACCATGCAAGGCATAAAGAAACGTGAAATGAATGTGCGAGGTAAATATGGCAATATTAATCAGTCCTCACGTATTATATAAAAAATCTTATATATATATAGCAAGGATAGAACAACACTAAGCACAAATAAGAGTCACATCGGATCACATACTGGTTATATACCAAACATAGTATAAATAATCAGGTTCTTATAACTATGGCTCGAATACCATCGTCACGACCCCCAGACGGGGCCTGGACGGAATACGAGTCCGAAGGCATGACGTCATAACAATCCGAACACAAAAAGAACGACCCTAATCAGGACTGTTTGAAAAATAGCTGTACTCTTGCATAAAGAAAAAATTTTAAGTTTTACAACCCGGTCAGAAGATAGTTAAAGTAGCGTAAAGTATTACAAAAGTATGCTAATGACAACGAGTATATGATATAGGATTAAGTCTGAAATTGCGGCGGAAGTCACATAGCACATAGACTCCATTTAGCATCAAGAATCAAGCCAAGCTAAGCACCTGAGAAAACATGTTTAAAACGTCAACATAATGTTGGTGAATTCATAGGTTTAAGTTAGTACAAAGAGTGGACCAGCAAGATTTTTTCAAACTCATGAGAGCGACTAAACAGATACACATCACATAAACAAGTATTACTGTTTTACCAAAACCAAGCTCATGACACCGATGCTAATAATAACATGGCATATCATATCATGCCATATAGTATTCCTGCCCTTAACCAGTGTCCCAAACCAAAGACCACCACAACGCACAATTGACATGACATATATTTGTTTGTTCGCAGCTAATTTAGAACCAAAACCAGATAGGGGTAATTAGTCCCAATAGATCTATTTATTCATTCGCACTCACTTAACCAATCCGATTGGCCATATGTGACTAACGGTTCATGATAGTTCGGCATAGTATTTTGTAAACAAACTTACAACACATAAACATGTTAAAACTCACGTTAAGAACTTGTGTCCAATTTTAAAAGCAAACAATGTTCTCACCCCAAAGTATAAAGCATTTGAAAATAGGTAAAACGTGGGGCTATGAACTCACCTTAAGCAAGTGGTGAATCGATAATCAACGAGGAAGAAATAAAGTCGAAAGGTCCTACACGCGACCTAAATAAATGACGCGTCTTAGGTAAACGAAAGATAACCGAAACTTGTACGACACGCTTTCAAGATAAAAGACATCCCTGATGTGTTTTGTGCTTAGTTTGTGTTAATAAAGTATGACTAAATAAAATTATAGAGTTTTTCATCAGAGTCTTGCGTTTAACCAAAAATTACTACTTTTAGAAATGTTCATGTTAGGGAAATTTTTTAGTTCAAGACGTTAATACGTCCCCTATATTGTTAAGTTTTCCATATCGGTCAAAAGTGCGCCTAATAATCCATAATCGATAACTTCCTAATCCATCCGCTAAAGTTTTACCAACTTACTATTTTAAGTAAACTATTATCGCTTTTCCAAAAGTACGTTAATGAGACCCTTTCAAATGAGCTAATGATATATAAATAGTATATATATATATATATTATATATAGATATAATATAAATGTGTGTGGTGTGTAGTGTGTGTGTGTTTTGTGTGTGTGAGTGTGGTGTGTTACAATATGTTTTCGCTAGTGTTGAAAGGGTCTAAAAAATGTCGAAAGTGTCCAAATAACCTATTTACTATTCAACAATCACACACTATTCATTGGGTTTTTTTGCCGCAAAATATTTCAAGTTTTTTATTTGACTATAACATGGCCCGTTTTAAGTCTATTTATAAAGTGCGATCTGTGAAAAAACTATCTACACGAACAAGCTCTTCAAAAACTACTTATACGCCCTAATGAAAACATTTTTAGGTCGCATCAAAACCTTAAAACAAGTTTGGACAACAAGCTCTTTTGTAAAAAAGCAACATAATCCACCCCAAACTGTCACAATATGCCTATCAAGCCTAATCTCCTTCAAAACAATCCACAACAAAACCACTCCTAAATCTAACCTAAATCCCTCAGTTTCTATGGTTGCAACCCACTTTCAACTCCATCTCACCATAACTTAAAAACCAACAAACATAATCCTTTCCATTTTTATAAAAGTTGTCAAGATGTATTATCATTTCTTTTTATAAAAGAGACACAAACACCTGGACTCTTTAAACTTGAACATACTCATAAGAATCAAAGAAAATAAACAAATGTGACCAAAAAATACTAACAAGAATAAGGAAACAAGTAGACGTCAAAGAGATCTACCCCAAGATGATAGATCCAGCAATATTTAAATCATTACCCGGGGGTGTAGATGGAGGCGCAATGATGGAGTCTTTTTCAGGAGCAATAACTGGCGTAACATCCTCATTATCATCAGTGGTAACATTACCACAATCACCCTGAGAATGAACTCCAAGAATCTCACCAGCATCATCTTCCAAATTCTTTTCCATGCAATCCTTAATACACCCATCATTATACAAGACCGAATCATCACGAATCTCGCCTTCTTCAAAGGAGTCCACAAGATCACTTTCCACCCCACGAACATCCTCCTCTCGCAAAACCCGACTAGAAGGCGACACCGAATCATTGTTAACATTCTTAGGGGAATCTGAATCACAACTATCGACATCCAAATGCTCCTCATTTTCCAAACTTTCATCCAAACTAGGACCCTCTGCATCCTTCCTTTCCAGAGGATTAGACTCGGAATTGACCTCCATCGATTCAATATTGGGCGCCCAATATGCAAACTCAGTAGCGATAATACGATAAGTCCGATTACGATATGAAACTATAAAGGACTCTATCACACGATGTAAAGACTCTGTAAGGACACAAACCTTCCCATGAGACATTGGTCCATCACTTACCATATCCGTAAACACGCTGCTTCCCCACCGACCACCCAACTTCTTATAAACCTCTGGAGCCCATGATGCCAATGGCAGACCCACCAGGTCTATCCAAACACATCTTTCATCTGGAATAAAATCGTGAGAAACATCTTTGAACTCCAAAAATATCTCTTTTAACGCCTTTGAAGTCTTGACGCTTTCCACTTGATCCATAGAGTCGAATTCCAACCAAACCCAACGTCCCCCAACATATCTAAGACCAACATCATCGAATCCCTCAGAAGACATATGTTTTAGAAGCTCTGAAATGACACTTAAATCTTTAACTTTAGCAAGAATACTACGCTCCATACCATCCAAATCAATACAATCGTCTACCGAGATAGACATCACCGCTTCATTACCCGCTTCCTTATATACCTTGTTACAATCCGACACCCCCACAGATTCTGCTCCAGCATTACTTGTACCGTATTTGCCCGACATGTCCACTGATTTGTTGCCCAGGACCGCTTTAGCATACGAGTTAAAAGACTGAAAAACATTTTCGTTGATACTAACAGATTGAGAGTTCGAACCTACACTGGGTTTGCCGTCCCCAGAACGTTCCACAGGTCTATTATAAGTTCGACCATACTTTGCCACATCGGCAAATAAATGAAAACCACCCATCCATGCCGTTCTTAGATTGGAAACTAACTGATTGATATCATTAACGTTTATAAAACGTACAAAACCAAATCGATGACCCGATTTGGATCTCTTTGCAGCTATGTAAACATCGATCACCACACCCCATTTGTTACAAATATCCCAAAGATCTTGGACCGACGCATTCCATGGGATATTAGAAACAAAGATTGATGAAAACGACTTATGTTCCTCACGAAAATTAGGATGAGATTTGTTGGGAATACCTTTGTTACGTTGCTCTTGACGACGATTATTATCGAGATGATCGTTCCTTTTGCTTTCTGAATAATTATTAGATCGGTGACCTGTGCCAATTGCCATCGTTATTTAACAACAGAATAGCCAAGATCCGAAAATAGGATTGAAAACGCCTATCATTTGTGAAGATGGGGATTAGGAGGCGTGGTTTTTTGGGAGTTAGAAATTGATATTGATTGGATTCAAAAACAAAAGTGCTCATTAAGAAATGGGAGATTATCATCGAATAAATGAAGGGGATGCTTCGTAAGGCGAGAAATCGTTACCTAGCTAGATTAGCCCGAAAAGATTCAAAAACATGTAAACGTCCGGCTTAGGATATAGATGTTTAAAATGATTTGTGTTGAGTGGTTGTCCATGAGAATAACTATATACAAATGTTATTCAATTCCTTGTGTTAAACTAAATTTGGTTGTTAGTCCTTAAAAACTAGTCATGAGCACATCCGAATTTTTGACAGAAATTTGACAGCTGATTTCTTAATTGAACGAATCACACATTTTATAATTTCTTTTAATTTCAACTTGATAAAAATTGATTAAAACTTCATATGTGTCATCTTGGCTCACATTTCTGACATACTTAAAGAATTTACTTCTTTAGAAAAGTATATCGTGAATTCACCTTGAGTAATTTAAAAGAGCCTCGCACGGATGCAACACTCTAGATATGTATGTAAACTTCTACTGATAAGAGTTATCATTCACCCACGACCCCATATGGCCATATACACCGTCTTTATGTCTTTTAAAAGACAATATTGTTGTCAAACAACCTTGTTCAAGCAGACATTAAAAGAATACTCTGAGCTAGCTAGGTTGGTACATTCTTTTACGATGGTTTCGTTACGTTCTTATGTACATAAATGCGAGTTTCTTTAAGGTTTTCAGCAGGCTGAGTGTTGTTATCATAATATAATCCTACTTTGGCTAGCTGACCGTTTAATCTTCAA
>BQNB010075497.1:0-31450 GCA_026074375.1 Tanacetum coccineum
TTCAAATGAGACGTTATATTACTTGTACATATGCTTTAGTAGCTTGTATATTCACTTTAGATATTAACCCTTCATGAAATTAAGGTTTAAAGGTATACGATAACGGTTTAAAGCCTGTTTTGATATAACGTTGAATGGTACATTATAGAAATAATGTACTTTGTAATAAGCATATAAAATATTGACTTGACATTTCATGATATTTGCTTGACATATATGAAGACAGGATGGCCATAGATAGGTTGCGTGAGCTCGTCTGTAACACCCCCAAATTGGGTCGCAGCGGAATAAGGGTCCGGGGCGTGTTACTTCAAGATCAATAGTACAAGATATATAAGAACGACACAAAAAGTCGTTTAAAATGATACATTGGATTTAATTGAAAGATCTAATACAAAAGCATATAGCTTTACGTGTTCATTGTTGAATATTACAAAAGTTGACAATACATTTCCCCAAATATGATGCACCTAAATCTTTAAGCGTGCAATCGAAAGTGTAACCCTAAGCATCCTAAATACCCCATGCCTTAACGTTCGTTCCCGGTGATAGCTAGTCACCCGAACGGGGAGGTCGTTTCCCGAATAGATCTATTAAATAACATTCGCGCAGGACCGCAAGACTTTTTAGTGATAATGCAACACATGCAGATCTCACAAAAACTAGATTACATTTACACTAAGCTCATGACACTGAAGCTCGACGATCTTTCTTGCAATTAAACTATATATTGCAATTTCTGCCCGCAATGATGTTTTAACCCGAAAACATCCCTAAAATTCGACATGCTATAACGTTCGTTCTTGGTGATAGCAAGTCACCCGAACGGGGAGGTCGTTTCCCGAATAGATCTATTAAATAACATTCGCGCTCACATAATGTAATTCCCAACTACATCTATGCAATTGACAGTTCATGATAATGGGTTAAACTGGGTTATCGTACTTAGGCAAACATGTAATCAATACTTGCGTCCAATTTGTAAAAACAAAGCATGTTTCCACCCCATAATTATAAATCATTGAAATCGTAAAAATGTGGGGCTATGAACTCACCTTGAGTTCAGATAATCCAAATATCGCAGATAAAGCGTCACGTAAAAGATCGAATGCAACCTAAATTATCATAGGTCGTATAAGTACCAAGTACTTGAATCTAATCTTATAGTTGTTACCTCGTACTATCGTTCGGGCTATCATAATTAAAGAGGTCATGACATGACGTTCGAGGAGTTAGGACACTTTAAATCGTAAATCCAACAACTCGTCGAAACGCCATCCGAAGAGGCCTCATTATGAAACTCCCTAGTAATATAGTACTTTGATAACCACATAATATTCTATATAGCTCAATCACCAACTAATGTTTTTGGTAAAATTGTGTTTAATAAGTTAACGATATTATAATTACCGTTTAGTAAAACTGGCGTAACTTTTGCGTCTTAAACCCGATTCTCGCGTTTCTTATGTCCATCTTTTCGTATTAAGATGGGTTATCGATATTTGACATTTTCATAAAATTTTCCCACTGATGAACAGTAACTTTTACTGTTCATGACAGACGTGTGTTTCTATAAATTCGTATTTGTCGTCGTAAAACCCGTAAACGTCGTATTTTATTCGTTATAGCTCCGTTTTTAATGATTCTTTCGAGGACGTTCTCGTATTTGAAAATCTATATTTTTTATGAGGTTTCTACAAAAATAAAACTTTCTGTCATGAATAGAACTTTTAAAAAAATATTTTTATAAGAAGTATTAATTGTCATAACTTGTAATTCCAAAACTCGTTCGTATTAATTGAAAAATACGATTCATATCATTTTGAATCCTAAAAATATGTATAATTGTTATAAAATCCAACCCTTGCTGTTTATAATTTTTATAAAAATGTTTTTTATAAAATTTTTTGGTTTTTTACTTACTACTGTCGTATTATTTACGTATAACTGTTTTTTAACGTAACTTTTATCGTTATTATTCCGTTTAAAAACAAGTTTTTCTCTTATTTTTTTCGAATCGTCGTGAAGGTAATTAATTGTATTATCTTATAAAAATATAAAATGGGTATGTTAATATTCGAATTTTGGACAACAAGTTAGGTTGAGTTTGTTGAATCCATTTTTGATCTTTTCTTTATACTTTACCACTTTTGTATTTTACCACATGTCTTATATGTCATATATCATATGTTATACATATAATAATGTCCATAAGTTCATATTTGCCCAAGATCATCAAGATCACAAGTTATTAACTTTACATGAAATCATAAACTTTCTTACTTAACTTTTAATTACAAGTTTACATATGAACTTTTTATACTTAAACCAAGATTGTACAAGACATATATATTCTTTATTTCATGATATTACCAACATTATAACATGTGAGAAAGTGCATAAAATCATAATCTTCAAAAGTATTCCTAATGGTGATTTCACTAAATAGCATATCATATATATGTTTACACCGAAAAGCCATATGAATACCAAGTCACATTTTTCCATCCTTTTTAATATGATGAAAGTAATAACACAACATATGCAAAGTAAGCCCTGTGGTTCATTTCAAGTGAAAACTTTATTTTCATGATTAAAACCTAAATGGTGATTTAAGCTAAATAGAAATATCATATGCATAATAATAAAAGTTATAGCAACATAAAGAGTTTAAATGGACCTTATGAAGAATGATGATGATGATGTACAAGTACTAAACCCTTGTTTAGCCACGTAAAACCAGAGCTTGCACTTTTATAAGACCCTAGCTTTCCTTCACTAAACCCTAGCTTGTCTTTACTTGAAAATACTCTTGAAAGATGAGCAATGCTTGCAAATACCTTAGTATATCTTAGAATAGGTGTATATAGAAGTGTATGGATTGTAGAAAAATTTGTATGGATTTGGTTGGGAGGTGGATGTATGCCGTAGCATATATGGGAGGAAAAACAGAGGTTTTGGTTTGATTTGTCTAAGTGTAGTGATGTATGTATCTTTGATGCAAGTATAAGAAAGTGAGAACCAGCAAGATTAGTCAAGGAGACATATAGGAAGTCCTAGGGATGGCCAAGGTCTTAGTCATGGGTCAAGGCATGGTAGGGATTAGGTATGGTCCCTCAATATTGTAGAGAACATCACATGAAAACATGGAAATGGTTTTCGCAAATCTTGCATTTCTTGTTCTTTTCTCTTTGAATCCGTTTTCGGTACATATGTATGATAATATTGAATAAATTTTGGTATTGGTATTAAACGTGGTATTTGTTGAAGCATAGAAAAGTTTTTGCGTTCGGGAGTGCCTAAAACGCAATTTATCCGCGAAACGTATACACATTACTATCCATAAAAATACAAAAACAAAGTTAATATATCCTTAAATAATTATATAACCCTTTGCTCGATGTACACCTTTAAATTGTTTGTGAGCCCGTTTACAATGAACGCTAAATTTTGCGTTACGCGATTTTAACCGAAACGTATTACAATTTCAAGTAATTGCGTACAATACAAAAGGTACATTGCGAATTTGTTGACGTCGTCAATGACTTGAAAACACAGGGTGTTATAACCCACAAAGCTCTCTAGATTCTGAAAGATACGTCGTGTCTTTAGCCGTTTCTGGATAGCGAACATGAAGTCCTTGCTCCTGTCAACATCTTTCTTCGTCTAAAATCTTGGTGTTCGACCCTGTATAGTCCCTGTAGATACTGGAATTCCTTGACTCGATAGTCCAACGCTTCATCAATCTGTTGCAAAGTGCCATCACTACACTGTGTATTTTCATTGAACCTTATGATCATTAACCCCGTATCTGTCTCTGAATGTAACTGCCCTTGGAGAGTCTATGACTGTGTAGTCATGGCCATGCATCTCAAATCCATGGCCCTCCCATCGAGGTTTGGTGAGGTTTAGCTGCGTCTGGTAACTCTCAATTCCCAGTTGGAAGTCTTCTACACGTTGTCTGATAACCAAGTTTCTGGTCCATAGATTGACAGCGGTAGTTAGAATCTTTTTGTCTTCGGGTGATAGGTGGTTCAAGTGACCTTGAAGATTTAACAAGTACAGATCTTCAAAGTCACTAGGGTACATGTATTTGAAGTCCCTTTCTGCTATGACGTATTCTTTAAGATCAGCTCGACGAAGGACTATCTTCTTCATGTAGTTGTACCCATACATTGAAAAGACTTTGATTTGGATGACACTTAAGATACGCATATGAGTCCTTACTGCTCGGCAGTCTCCTTTAGATGAGAATCGGTCAATATAGAATTGTTGTCTTTGAAACCACTAGTGAGAGATACCATACATAGCTACGAAAACATCGCCATATCCTCGGTCTGAGCAAGTAGAGAGTTCTCCTGTGGAGGTGCATATGTCGACTTCAGAGTAGAGGCCCAGTTGTTTGTTGGCATAGTCAGATCAAATGATGGAATATTCCAAGCAGGTTCTGGAGTGACTGGTCTGTCTTCAATGAGAGGTTTCCACCAGCTCTGCCTCAAGTTGACTATAGGAATATGATCACGTCCTACCTCATCACCACTAGAATATGTTTGTTCATATGTAGTGGTTTCATCATCCATATAAAGATCATCAGGAATCGTTGTGATTGAGGGCTTGATCCGGGTGTCAAACGTTGTCCAAGCAGAGTATTCAGCTGAAGCAGTTGTCTTTGAGGAACTTGGGGCCGCAGTGCTTGTTGACTGACCTCCCTGATGAGTGGATGAGGATGGAGGTGGTGGAGGAGGAGCTTGGGCAGAATCGGAGGAGCTTGGGCAGAATCGGAGGCTTCGGTTATGCCAGAAGCCCCTGATGCGCCTGATGGTGGTAGAGGAGGAGGTGGTGGTGAAGGTGGAGACCCAGGCGGAGTTTTTGGAGAATCTTGCTTACTTTTCTTCTTAGTTTCCTCCTAAGCCTTATCTACATCAAAGTCCTCACTTTTATCATGACGGATAGAGTCCTGCAGTGCTTCATATGCTACTCGGTGGTTAGCATGTCCCTTGTCATAGTTCTCCTCCAACATACGTTGGAGCAAAATTTCCTTCATTCAGACGTAGGGAGATCCTTGAAGCGAGCACGAAGAGGAGCTCTCATTGCATGCTTTACAGATGAGATAACCACCTCTTTAACTGATTCATCAATCTTTCGGTCAGTCTCCTGTGATTCAATGAACTCCACCGTCTGCTCTCTGATCATTTTGGGCCAGTCTATAGTTTCCAACTTATGGATCTGGTCCCCTTGCTTGTCCAGCCTTTTTTCTAGGGCTAGATTTTCTTCTACTAGATTCGCGATAAACTCTTCAAGTTTACCCATGCGCTTGATGAGGATAGGATCTGATGGACCTTGTTGAGGTTGAGGAGGTAGTGGAAGAGTTGTTGTTTTTGTTGTAGTTGTTGGTGCTGCTGTTGTGGTTGTGGTGGTTGGTAGAGGCCAATGAACATTGGGTGAATCGGGTCTAGGCATGAGATCGATCGTCGGTGATGTCATGGGAGGGATGACAGAGGTGTCTTACTGAATAGTGACGGACACCATTTATTCAGCCTCAGTGTTTGCCGTCATCTTCTCATTGTCAGCCTCAGACGGCTTGTCATTCAAGAATTGATCACCAAAGCTAAGGTCTTTGGCGAGATGTTGTAGAGAAGACAACGTCCCCGTAGAGCTGACAGGTTCTTCTGGTATCACCTGTTCATCAACCGTTAGCTTTAGATTCTCCTGTACATCAGGGTATGCCGCGGCCGTGAACCCTTCATCCATATGCTCAGGTTGAGGTTGACTGGAGGGATTAGTGATCTCAACATCCGAGTGTTCAAGGTTTGGTCTAGCGAGAACACTAGGAGTTGGTAACGGTAGGGATTCAGCAACATCATCAGGGTTTGGTCCAGCCTGGCCTTCATCTATTGTACCAGGGTCTGATCCACTGGCTTCGTTTGAGCCCACTTCTACCACTGAAAGGCATTATATTTTATCGGAACTCTGTGTCACTTGCCATACAATCCAGCTCGGCTATTAGGGAAAGTGGGAGTCTATCACGACCTGCTGTTTCAGTTGAACATGAGAAACGTTCTCTGAAATATGTATTGTCTCAGCCGAGCTCTTCTTATTTGGGTTTGAAGGTTTAGGAGGGGGGGGGAACTTGTGCCGCTTTGTTCTCACCTACTTTCTCCTTTCCACTTTCCTGGACCTCTGGTAGTGGTTTTGAAATTTCCTAGTGTTAGTTTCCCTAAAAACCACCGGATGGAGAGGACCTCTTTGAGTAGGGTAAGCATCCGTTAGGCTCTCTTCTAGAACCTTTTGCAGTATCGCCTCCTCTGTGTCTTCAAGGCTGGGTTTAGCAGCAGCAACCCCTTCATTAATGAATTCATCTACCAACTGCTTAGAACTCTTAACAGTTCTCTTCTTAACCACTTTCCCTGCCTTAGCACGTTGGCTAGTGGTTGGGCCTCATACTTTTCTGACACCGACTTACGCTTCTTCTCCTGGGTTTGGCCGGTGCAGGTTTAGACTTCTTGGCTTTAGTTTTAGAAACGGTTGGTTGCTCGGTTGCCTTTGGTTTTGCTTGTTTGGTAGGCTTGGCTGGTTATGGTGCAGGAGATTCAGGATCACTTAATTCCTCACCCGCGATGTATCGTTGATGCTTTGCAACTTTTTCCAGATAAGCATCATAGTAGTCTGCTCCTCGAATGACATCATTGATGAGTTCATTCGGTATTGTCATCCCAAAGACTTCTCGTTTGCTTCCCTTTAGCAACTGACTTGAATGACCTAGTACATGTTCCCTCTGTAGGCAATTGAGTGAGGACACGGGTCTTGGGTGTGGAAGTTGTGCACAGCGTTGCGGGTGAAATATGGATCAACTTTGTGAACCTGATACTTGAAATAAGGATAAGAGTTGCTTTCTTCTTCCCCAGAGTATGTTGTGCCAACTTCCTTTTGTCTTCTACGAAGGTGTGGATGGATTGAGTAAATTCTTCCCACATCCTTTCAGCATAGTCGATGTGAGCTCGATTGACAATACCCCAAAGGATTTGGAGCGCTGGGGCTCTCGGCCTTTCAAATCATGAGAAGTCTTTCCCGTAAGACACAGATTGATAATGGTTGTTAGTGCCCTCCACGGTTGGAACATGTCATTAGTGGTGACATTAGACAAGTGTATGACTTCCTTTGATAAGCCCCCCCCCCACCCTAGGCATATTGACAAATTCAACAAGAATATTAGGAGTTGAAGGAGAAGAGAAAGCCCAGTTGTTGTCGACTGGTGTGATCTGAAGAGCATCTCTGAGTGTGTCTTGAGTGAGATCAAACCATTGCTCGTCCAGATGACACTTATAACTCCCAGCTTTACTGTCAAAACAAATAGTATCCCAGAATTGTTGAATATAGATAGCCAGTATTGTTGATGACGCTGTAAAAGCTCTGAAGAAATTTGTTTGCTTGAGAATGTCCATTGCGATCTTGAAAATTAGGTTGGGTTGAGATTTTTCTTCATTTAGATAGCAATTGCTTTTCCCAATTGGCACCCATCGATTGCATGGCACGATTTGTTCATCAGTACGGACCAGTGATGCCATTGCGGGTGCATGTTCAGCATTAGCCCATTAATCTGCAAAGTTACAATCATAGAAAAAAAATGAGCATGCAGAGAATGATTGTTAGATGAGAGCATATGCACGGAAGTTAAGCATGTATGCACAAGATCCAAGATAATGGACTCTTAGTTCAATGTTACCGAGTGTTATTCATTGAGATTGGTCAACTCTTGAGTTAACGGATGTTAACTCATCAAAGAGAGAACAAGACACACCGAAATAACCACAAGATTCAATGGCAATTAACAAAAACATGCAGGATACAGGCAATGGTAAGACACTCTAATCAAACAACAATCTTCAGCAACTTCAAGACCAAAACGCAATGATATTTGAATAATACATACTCAAAACGCAATGAGTCAAAACGCAGTCACAGTCAAAACGCAATGACTCAAAACGCAGTCACAGTCAAAACGCAATGAGTCAAAACGCAGTCATAATCAAAACGCAGGCATCAAAATGCATCCATCAAAATGCAGTGGTTATAATATTAAATTAGTCAAAACGCAACCAATTAAAAAAATTGGAAAAGGGTGCTTTACTATTTTAATATAAAAAAATTTCTTCTAATCAAAACGCAACAAGTTGCGTTTTGTCTGTTCAAGATTAATGCTAAAAACAGGCAACATAGGATTAAATCCAAAGCAATTAATTATCCCAAATATCAAAACGCAATCAATTATTAATTATCAAATCGTAACCAAGAGCTAATTATCAAAACGCAACAAGAATATCAACTCAAAACGCAATCAAGAAGATTTTATCAAAACGCAACATGAATTTTAACCACGAAAACGCAACTAAGAACTAATTCTCAAAACGCAACATTAATTTGACCACAAAAACGCAACCAAGAACTAAATCTCAAAACGCAACATGAATTTAGCCACAAAACGCAACATGAATTTAGCCACAAAACGCAACATGAATTTAGCCCTAAACCCTAAAACGCAACAAGAATGTAAACTTAAAAACGCAGTCAAGAAATAATTATCAACTCGCAACATGAATGCAAACAAGAACCTAATTATTAACGAGTATCAATTATCCTTAAAGGGCAACCACTACTCGAAAATTATAGGGACACTAATGGAGGAGGCGGGGAATCAATTCAAGCATTAACAAAGCATCTAACACCTAGGTAAATGTAAACTCAGTAATCAAAACACAAAACCAAACACTAACCAGTGAGTCTAAAAGGTATCACACTGAGGGTTCTAAGCGAAGAAATACACTAGGCAATCTCTGGTTTAATCAAACGCTATTTTAGTCTAGAGTTTTGTGAGAGAAAGGTTAAATAGGTTGACTAGATTTTTAGATTTTGACCAAGTTAAAACGCAACACTACTATTTATACCTAGGTTATATCTTTCATCATTTGACATACTTGGTCCCTCTCTTTCTTATTTCTAATTATGTAATGTACATTACACAAATGGTCCCTTACTTTTCATATTTCTTTAACATTTAGGGACACATAGCAACTAATGGATTGATTCACTTTGGGGAGATGACACAATTGGTCCTTCACATTTATTAAGCCTAGGATATGTTAAGAACAATAGCAAAATAAGTTCACCTAAACAAACATTCAATTTGCATTTTTGAACCTTTTGATGTCAAATCCTAGTTTAAACTCCCCCTTAATCCATAAACCCAGTTAGGTTACCACACCTTTTTGTGTAAAAAAATGCCTGTTAGATGTCATGAATTTGAAAAACCACTCTCCCCCTCAATCAATGACCCGTGTTCTAGTTCAAGAACGGTAGTCATTGATTGAGTGTCAAATTTATGAAAACCCAAGTCCGATTGATTTACAAGAAACAACATTAAGCCATCACGTGAAATCTAAATAATTTTTGAGAAATCTATAGACGGAAAATTATAGGGATAAATAGAGGTCTTCTCTTCTTAATAAGAAATAATGCACTTGAAGGCGTACATTAGATTGAGGTTGCAAGGATATAAAGTAATCCATGCCCGGGAGAACTTAATCATCCGTTGTTAGGAGCAGCCGTCTTTTTGGCGATGAGCTTTCCTCATTTTGAAAAGCAGGTTGCAGTCAGAAATAACTGCAAGCCATTAAAGACATGTTTTGAAAGGTTTAAACTTCCATTCGAGCTTCATTTAAAGACCCGTGTCATTATGGAAATGTATTTTTCTAGGACCGTAAAGTTTTCGATAAATGGAAGACATGTCTTGAAGAAAAACTATTTTTGTTATTTTCTATTTTCTGATTTTTATGGATTTTTGATGGTTTTATATTTTTGTATTTTTCTTTTTGGGTTTAAGTATGTACATATTTACATAGGATACTTGGAATCAATCGTTACTTTCCTGATCATCCTGAAGACTTTTGAAGTGTCTCTGGCTCAATACACTTCATGCCAAGCCTTGGGAGAATGAATTCGAATCGTTCTTTGGGCAGCGCCTTAGTGAATATATCTGCCAGTTGATACTCTGTCCTAACGAAATATAACTCAACCACTCCTTTTTCCACTTGTTCTCTAATGAAATGATGTCGGATGTCGATGTGTTTAGACCTAGAGTGCTGAACGTTGTTGCAGCAGAGGGCTATGAAACTCTTGTTGTCACATGTACTAGCAGGGGATGCGATTGTAAGCGAAGCCTAATCTGATAATTGAGACGCATACATAGGAATTTGGGCACTAGCAAACATGACATCGTGATGTATTCAGCCTCTGTAGACGTGATGGACATGCTAGTTGGTTCTTTGATTGGACAACTGACTATACTTATACAAGTGGGAAATGTAGCACTACCAGATGTACTTCTGCGAGTGTCCTGACAACCTGCATGATCTGCGTATGCTGTTAGTGCCATGGCAGTGTCTTTCGGATACCACAGACCCATATTGATGGTTCCTTGGAGATACCGAAAGACTTGTTTAACTGCCTCAAGGTGCTTTTTAGTAGGCCTAGAACACATGCACACAGCAAATAATAGGTCAGGTCTACTGGCTGTGAGGTACATCAGGGACTCAATCATGCTGCGATATTTGGTCTGGTCAACAGGGGTCCCTGAGAGGTCTTCATCCAGTTTTGTTCGCTCCACCATAAGAGTGTCAACAGTGTCACTTTTATAAAGATCAAATTTCTTTAAAATCTTATTTGCATATTTAGATTGTTTAATGAAAAATGCCTCTAGATTTTTGAGAAATTTGTAAGCCTAAGAAAAATAATATTTGACCCATCATTGACATTTGAAATTTAGAGCTCGTTTCATTAGAAAAACGGTCACAATCTTTAGCGTCGGTCGAGGCAAATATGATACATCAACATATATTTGAACATGAAGAGTGTGTTTGCCTGTTTTCTGAATGAACAATGTTGGGGATGGACGGACACCCTTGGAGAATCATGAGCCTAGAATGAAACTTTGACAAGGTGTCATACATGCCGAGGAGCCTGTTTTGTTTTAACCCGTAAGTGCTTTTCTTTTCAGACGATGGACATGATTTGTGGACGTTCTGGGTCACAAAGCTTTCCGGTTGGTGGATAGACTTCTTCTTTTGTTAGCCATTTAAGAATTGCAGTTTTCACATCCATTTGATAAACTGGTCATGTTTTTTTTTTTTTGGTGTAGCATTGGCCATTGATATCCTGATTACATTAAGACGAGCACGTGGGCGAAGGGATTCTTCAAAATCTAGACCATTCTTCTTGAGAAATCCTTTGCTACAAGACGTGCCTTGTCTTCAAACACATCACCCTACTCGTCAAGTTCACCTTATAAATCCACTTGAGAGCATAATCAGGCACTGTCTGGATTGGTGGTATAATTCCCATAGATTCCAGTCAAATCAAATTCATGAATTTCTTCTTGCATGGCTTGAAACTAACAGTCTTCAGTAACTGCAGATGTGAAGTTTTTCGGTTCGACTTTGGACAATACAAAATTGTAGAAACACCATAAAGCATCCGTAGCAAGCTGTTTCTGAGTGGATACCGGTCGAGAGGGATTCCCAATAATGTTATCAAGAGGATGGGAATCTTTATTTTATTATTATTTATTTTAAAAAAAAAAAATGAATTTAATTTTGGTCCATTTCGGATATGTTCATGAGGTAGAGTGGAATTGGGTTGGATTCAGGTATGGTCATTTCCCCAGATGATGAAGCTTCAGAGTTATAGTCTGAGGCGAACACATTAACAAATGGTTCGGGATCAGCTGCAGCAAACGGATTAACTTCTGCACATTGCTCACCTGCTACACCATGATGTACCAAAGAGGAATGATGATCCAGTGGTGATGATGTATGACTTCCTGAAGGTACGTCGAGATCAATAGCAATAGACACAGATGGACCTGTAGCTGTAGGTATGACTTGGTGTGGTCTTGTATTATGCTGCATTAGGATTAGATCCTGACGGATAACCGTGGTATTAAAATATTCATCTAACATGGGGTTGGAATAACATCTCCAATTCTTTATTTGTGGGAGGTAAATATGGAATAGCAGGAGCAGGATTGGGAACGAGCCCTGAACTTATAGGTCCAGGCGTCAACAGGTTAGGACCGGGTCCTGGACTGGATTGTACATGAGCCATTTACTCAGTCAGCTCATCGAATGTAACGTGAATAGTCTCTAATTATTTGTCGGTCTGTGTGTTGTAGATTCTGTAACCCTTCATGTTTTGGTGCGGAACAACAAAGATGCCAATATTCAGCCGTTGGTTGTATGGTTTCCAGATCCTTACTGTCATTTGTAGGGTAACAAAGAGCACCAAAGACTCGGAAAAATATGAGATCAGGGGCTTCATATTGTTATACTAGTCATTATGGGGTTTGTCGTGACGTGTGTGAATAAGGGAACACGTTTTGTGTGTTAACAAGCAGTAGCACGCTTTTCGACCTAAAGAAACTTCGTGCCTTGGAAAAAATATTAACATTGTCGTCTGCAGCCTCAAAAAGTCTCGGTTTCCTTCTTTCGACAACGCCGTTCTGCTGTAGAGTCCTTGGAACAGTCTTTTGATGAAAAATTCCTACTTTTTCATAATGGTCATACAAAGTTTTGTTGACAAATTCTGTGCCATTGTCGGTGCGGATGTATCTCTAAGTTTTGTTGAGGTTAGTCCGGACTGAATTTGCATTCAGAAATTTGATGACAACTGCAGGGGTTTCATCCTTGGATCTCAAAAACTTAACCCTCATAAACCGAGAATAATTCTATCGATGATGAACCAAGATATATTTCTTCCCATTAATAGTTTGCACACGCATCGGTCCACATAAGTCCATATGAAGGGTGTTTAGAACTTCCAAATTGGTGTTTTTAGTTTTGGGTTTGTGGGTATGCTTTTTGCTCTTTCCTAATTGACATGCAGAACAAAGATGATCTTTTTCAAACTTCAATCTAGGTAAGCCTCTAACAAGGTCTTTTCTTGCAAGATCATTGATGGTACCGAAGTTCAAGTGGTTTAAACGCCGATGCCATAACCATGATTTGTTCTTGGAGGCTTTGGATAGCAAGCAAATTGGGGAGGACTTCATCATGTCTTCAACAGAGATAGTGTATAAATTAGAACCACGGGACCCTTTAAGTAATTCAACACCAGTCGTATCACGAACATAACAGAATGCGTTCGGAAAGGCAAACTTCCAAATCTTGAATCACAAAAAAATTGACCGACCGAAAAAATTTATGCCCAGTCCTTCCTGTAGGTATACCCTGGAGATTACACTATCACCAATGACATAATCTCCATAACCCATTATAGCACCAAAATGATCATTCCCGGATCTAACTGTCCCGATAAACTTTTTCACGAAATTCATGAGCCTTGAGCGATCCCCCGTCATATGTTTTGAGCAGCCTTAGTCCAATACTCAAAAGGAAGATTTGTTATAGACCTGCATTTGAAAACAGACGAAGATGGAGAGTTTGGAAAATTGGATCCCTAATGTTGGTTGGGTTTCTATTGGTTAGCAAAAGCAATGGTTGACATTCCTGTAAGTTTAGTGAACCTAGTTAAAGGGCACTGTTCACTTAGGGTGAATGTTCTTCCTGTGGGTCTCCATTGATACCAACATGGTTAAGTGTTTTGCCGTTGTTTCCAAATTTGTTGTTAATGTTTAGGTTTCCACACTTGTGTAATTGCATGGTTTCCAAACTTGATTAACATGACGCACATCATTTTTTAACATTGAGGGATGCATACACAGAGTGCAAAATAGTAAACCACACACATATTTGATTAGCTGAATAAACCATTTGTTTCAATGTTTGGGCACACAGAATGAGAATTCAAATTAATTACAGTACGCTTAGAGCTAATACTAGAATCAACACGATTCGTGGTTTTAAGACTAGATCTAATTGTCCTAGAGTGGTCTTCTACTTTCTTCGAGCTGACACTTTTAGCTGGGCGGGGATCTCTGTTTTCTTGAGTATGCTCCTAGGCTGGATACGGAGTATCAGTAGCATAATGTTTTCCTATAGAAGGAGGCACAGGGACATTAGACTTTTGAGTGTGCATTGGCTCTACATGTTTATGTGTAGTACTACTTGATGTTGCAATTTGGTCCTCAAAGTTAACTTGCTTTTTCCTAGGGGTGTTAGCATGCTGTTTATCTTGTTGATTGAAGACTTTTGGACAGGTGCCAAAACATATTATCAATGTTCTGAGTTCATGCTTAGGGTTGTAACGGCAAGCACAATGTGTAGTGATCTTATCTAAATGGTCTTTCTAATTGGCTTCTTCACTATTTTCGCAACGTGTATCTACACTTTTTTTAAGATTGCCTGAGAATTTATAATAGATTGAACTTCCTATTTATTCCTATGCGAAGGGGAATTAGGTTCAACATCTAGATCATTACATATCCCTTGGTGCATTACTTTTCGGTTTACCTGATTTGTTTGGACACATGAGGACCGTATTCCGTATTTAGACTCTTAGACTTTCATTTCAATTTTTTAAGGGAAGTTGTCAGTTTTGTATGCTTAGCACGCGGTATCTTGATCGAATCATACATTTCCTTGTAGTGATGCTTAATCCTGCATTTTTGCCCTTTAAAAAGCTCATTTTTTTCTTTAAGACCATTAACCTTTTCAGTTAATTGTGAGATCTGAAAGTCTCGGGCCCTAAAATCAAGTGTTCGGTCTAGTTCACTACGGGTCTCCTTAAGTTGAGATATTTGCACTTTCAGCTTTTGGATGACGTTGTCTTTTCCTTGAAGTGAAGCTTTCATTTGACCGATCACAAAAACGGAGTTAAAATTGGAGTATCATTTAAGGATGAGAGGTTTATTCTGAAAACTATCTTTAAGGTTTTGATACTTTAACTGTAAGTTTAGGTGATTTACCTCAAGATTGGAAAACCGGTTTAAAAGTTCATTATAATTATCCTTACGGACATTATCACGTAAATTAGAAAGCTCTGCTTCAAGTTCCAGACAACGGGGCTTTGATAAAACATTATGAGCTTTTGCATTTCAGTAAATCTAGATACATTAAGCTCAGAATTCGATGCAGCATAAAACACTTCTTTAGACAAACCCTCAGCGATTATATTATCATGTTCAATAAGAAGGTTTTTTAGTTCAATCTCATCATGTTTCCTATCAACACTACTTTGGTCAAGTTCAGTTTCCAACTCATCAAAGGCATCACTCATTTCTTTAACTTCTTTTGTTATAGCTTTTTGAATGCCCTCAAAATGTTCTTGAAGAGTTTTGAAAAATGGAATGACCTCCGTGAGGTAACATGTCTTGGTTTGTTCAAAACCCCTTTCCCCTTCAGTGATCCCAGTTGGTGTAATTCTCTTTTTAGATGTTTTCTCAAAATCTGAAAAAAGTTGTCTAAGTGTAAAAATGTTAATTTTCACTTGACTTTTGGTTGGAAGCACTCTGGGGACAAGTGGTTTGCAGTGTATTTGGGAGGATTACACAGTTCAACGCTTTGATAGGTCTGGTGTTTGCTATTTGGAGAGACTTCAGCTTTCATCTTAACATTATCTTGAGACATGAATAATTGTTCCGGGGGGTCTTTGTTTCTGTCGGTGTGAAGGTTGCTAAAAAATTCTCTTTCGAGTAATTAGGCGGTGTGATATTGACCTTATTATCCACACATTCATTAGCTTTCATTTTATCATGCATGTTAAAATAAAAGCTAATGAATGTGTGGATAATTGGGTGTGACAATTACATGACCACTATACAGGGCAGGCTGAACTTGCCTTACACGATGTAGACATAGGGGGTCTTGTAGCCAATGGCTACCTTATTCACTTCATCATAATAAGACCTAGGTTTACACATCATGTGAACTGTTTGAATAGACTGGCCCTGTTTAAATAGTTTATCCTCGACCTTATCTTTTAAAGCCTTTAAGTCCAAAAATTCTTCAAGGTATTTTTTTTCTTTCTGAGTAAAAATCGTTTGTCAAATATGTAAATTCAATCCCCCCCCCCCCCCCCCACATTAACTTGTTATGTTGGATGGTAGAGGCAAGTTGCAATTTTACAGAATGAAGTTCTTTTTCCAAAAACAAAAATAAATTTAAAAAAATTTATATCTTACTTAATATTACAGTCACATATAAAAATATTCTTAGCTGTCATCATCTTTGTGTTCCCGTTCAGTTAATTCAAAATGGTCCCGTATTTCATAGAGGTTCCACTTGTTCCTTATATGTGGCAAGTTCAGCATTTAACAAATTATTAGCTACTGTATTCCGGGTTGTATGGGAGACAGATAGGACATCAGATTCATGCACATCATAATCTATCATCACATATGCATCATTTGGAACCATAGATGCATTATTTTGTACAACCGGCACAACGTTGTCCTTTACATACTGATCATAAGGAGTCATATTACTATTACTCGTATAATCAGCATGTGAGTCAACAACGTGGTTTGGTTGTACATCGTCGTGCATCTCGTGTTCTTCATGATGATCACAAACAGCATCTTGATAGAGATCTTGGTCATGTACCTTAGATAAGACATCCGAATCATAAGACGGACCGGCTTCATCACAAACTAGATCTGCGGATGATAGATTAGCCATGAACATAGTGTGTGCCGTAGGAGCCTCATCAACATCAGAATCATACGCATCATAGTCATCATCTTGAAACACATTATCCACATTGAGAGCTAAGTCTTGAACCGGTTGCTCATCCACATCTTCATCAATAGCATTGTCCTGTCCACCAGCTAGGAACAATAACTGCTCTTCATCCAAGACTACCCCATTCTCTTGAAGATTGCATCAGAAAACATCATGTTTTGAAGTATTCGGAGTTCTGGGACGCTTGGTTGAGTGCAGTTCCTTGCATGTGGCCTTACCCGTTGACAGTTGTAGGCACTATAACCTGCCTAGCTTGACCCGAATTAGCATTCCCCCCTCTGTTCTATGCTCTCCTATAACCAACTGCACCTGCACCCCGTGCATTATTACCCTATCCTCTATTCTGTTGACCCTGAACATTCTGAACAACAACCCTGCCGTCTTGTACAGTAGCTTGATTCCTTGGGTTTGATGAGGTTCTGAGTTGATTGTTTGTTTGATGGAAGAAGGTTTTTTTATACTGGGTGAGTAAGGAAGTGTGTTGTTAGGTTCTCGATTAGAGGTTGTTGTTGGAGCTAAAGTCCCAATCAGATGTGAGTCGGTGTCATGCAGAATTGGTTGTGATATGTGGTCGGTGGATTGGATTTGTTGATGACTGGGATGTGATTATTTGAGGCGAAACATTTGGACATCAAGGCAAGAGGATCAACTGTCTGTTGTGTGAGACGTTCCAACATCATCTTGTTCTCTTTGGCGTGTGCCTCGTGTTGCTTTAGGTAAGCATATAGTTGATCAAAGTTTGAATCCTTCAATCCTTTGTTAAGTTTCACAGCTGTAACAAATCTACCTTATTCAGGCAGCATGTTATTCACAAACTTTGAGTTCAACTGTATTTTTGACATTGTCATCTTGATGTTTCGCATGTCATTAATGAGCTTGGCAAACCGAACATAGTAGTCGTGAATGGTTTCTCCTTTGTTCTGGCGGAAAGTGTTCAAAGTCATCAATACAGTTTGTGATTCACGGTCTTCCTTTGTTAATTTGACTCCTTCCAAAAGCATTTACATAGCTTCCCATATGTCCTTTGCATCAGTGTAATGATTAAGACGTGAATAGATATCTTTTGGTAACCTTGATGAAGTATGATGTTTGTTGCTATTCGAATGTCGAATTGTCCTATCCTTCTCATCCTGTGACAGATCCGAATAAACTCGAGGTCGTTCAAGACCCACATTGAGTGAACCTTCAGTTCCTTCAGCAACAATTACTCGCGTGGTACCCATATGAAATGGTCCTTCATCAATTGACTTTAAGATGTTTACCCCATTCTCCTTACCCTGACAGTATAATCGAATACGTTGTTGCCATGACGCAAAGTCAGCCTTATCAAGCATAGGTAGTCGGGTATCGGAACTGGCACATTGGATGTCCTCTGAAAGATTAGCCATAGTGATTACTTGTGATATGATTATTTGATCGATCAATGATTAGTAATTGTATGTTAAAAGTGATGATTGTTTGTTGGATTAGGTGATATGTTGTTTGATTGTGATTTGGTTTGGTTGAATTAATGTTAACTTAATGTTGATAATGAAACTTAGGCAAAAATCAGTGAAGTTTTGTCAAAACACAATGAAGAATATTGAGATTTGATCAAAACGCAATGAAGTTTTGTCAAAACGCAATGAAGAGTTGTCAAAACGCAATGAAAGTCTTGAGTCAAAACGCAATGAAGAGTCTTGAGGTTTGATCAAAACGCAACGTTGAGACTTGATCAAAACGCAACCAATTAAAAAATTAGACAAAGTTTCCGCTAGTCAAAACGCAACGAAAATCTTCAAAACGCAACCTGTAGTCAAAACGCAATCACCAAAACGCAACCTCAAGGTCAAAACGCAACGACCAAAACGCAACCTCTAATAAGACAAAACGCATTATAATAGTACTATACAAAAAGACAAAACGTAATGTACTTTCTTCACCAAAACGCAACCAAGAATGTCTCAGAAGGTCAAAACGCAACGAAGAAAATACGAACTTTTTCACCTAAAAACACCTAAAATCACCCTTTTGAACGTTTTCACTTGGTTTCTTTTGCACAACTTGGTCCTAAAAGGTTATAACTACTATAAAAACACTAACTTTAACATCACAAACATGAGTATCAATGCAGTGTCAAGAAATAAGACCATATAACCTTCAAAATCAAACTTTTGATCTAAACTAAACCAAGGAAAACGCCCACACAATTAGCTAATTATCCCATGTGATCTGATACAATTGTAGTATACATGATTTCATAACACAAGCAAGAGATTGATGGGTTCGGTACTTAATTTATGTGAGAGAAAGAAAGTTGGTTTTTCAGGAGAGAAAATGCAAGAGAAAGTATTATCTAAATGAACAACCAAAAACCCATTCCATGGCTGAAAGGGGTTTATATACATGAGTGTTTATGCCCAAATAGGCTTGGTGTATGGCTTACAAGTGGGCTAAAGGCCTTGGCCAATTACTTTGATCATACGCTTACCAATTAGACAATGAGCTATGTTATTTAGCTTATTCAAGGGGTGACCGAGTCTATATTTTCATAATCTAACATTTGCCACTTTACATAGACGTCTTTAGCGGTAACCGATTGGTTCAGAGAGTCGAACCGGTCCGCTAGTCTCAGTGTCATGCAAGTCGGGGGTTAGTTGTTCGGGGGGGGAAAGGTAAAAGAGATCTTTTTCTTACGGAATATGGACATAAGGATTAAGCTCCCTCCCTAAGATCGGCCAAGGGTTGCATGTATTCATCTAGAAAATTCACATGAATAGAAATCGGCCAGGGTCTCCTAGTTTTCTTCGGGTAACTTGTTTTGGGATGACCGCTGAGCAATTCTCGGTTCAATGGAGTTCTAAACATTTCTCTCAACTTGTTCTTTGTTTCCGATTAAGGTTTTTAGAGTCGAGGCGAATTTTGGCATAAGCATCAAGGCATCCGTAAAGCTAATTTCGAAACTCAAATCTCTAAAGATTTTGTAGAATTTCTCAATTTGATCGTTTGCTTTTTCACGACGTCTTTTCAACTATTTCTTCTTGAAGGGAAATGGAATTGATACTTTTGGCTTCGGCATCGAAGCATTAATGGAGCATTTACTGGCGCTCAGAGATTGATTCATGATGGGACAAACAGGGACAACGGAGGTTGGACGTCTTTGGTGCTTTCGGTTATTAGTAGGACGGCTTCGTGTTCTTGTGTGACCTCGGTTTCCACTGTTCATTACTTTTAGGAGAGAAGTGATAGGATCGTTGGGGTTTCTCTTTGTTAGCAACGCCACTTCGAGTGGTAATACCTTTCAAGTCCTCCTTGGGTTCGTACTGTGTTACTTGGCGGAGGTTCCCGAAGTAGAGGCGGGGTTTAAGTTACAAATGAAAGGGCATTGTCCGTGAGAGTGGGCAATGTTTTACATGTTTTGACCTTGAGTTTGCATTATGTTCTCATACTGCATCATTTAGCCTTTACGTAGGTTGGAAATCTTTCCTTCGATTACACCTTGAATTTGAGGAGCTGGAGCTTGATAGCGGCGAGCTTGATAAAGCAGGAGGTTTGAACAACTTGAGGTCGATAGATTTGACCTTGATGAACGGGAGTGTGTAAGCTGAAGCTTGATTGAAATTTCCCCTGTTTTGGTTGTAACGAATTCTGATTGTTTCTTGATTTTGCACATTATGATTGTTTAAATGGGAGGAAAACCGGAGGTCGATATTTGATTGCAATCGGTGCTCGTAACGCGTGTTTTCCTTGGTTTGCAAATTAGCTGCGGCTGCTTGAGAGACATATTCTTGAATATTATCTCGTATAACATTGCCTGTGGTGGCTAGTCAAGTTTGGTAGGATATGAGCCCACGCAAGTAACAAAAAACTTTCCTCAAACCGCTTTTCGAGTGATTAAGAGCGGGGTGATTGTTTTTCTTGTCAAGAAGTAAGGCTTTCACCATATCTTTCAGCTCAGCAACATCGGAAGAAAATTTCGGGTGGTGGAGTGGCTCGAACTCACTTTTGGCAACAGCCGATTTTTACGTGATTCGAACTTTGGATTTGCTTTCGATGATTCTTAGGCAATCACGAGGCATTTTGTCCAAAAAGTTGCCACCCGCGGCTGAATTTAACGAATCCTGATCATTAAAGTTTAAGGCATTGTAGAATGTATCGAGTTGATGCAATTCTGAAACTCATTGATGTGGACCATGGCCTGAAGAAGATCGTTAAATTGGTCCCATGCTTCATAAAACGTCTCATCAAATCTTTGTTGAAATCTTGTGATTTCATTTCGAAGATTTGTTGTTTTAGACGGAGGGAAAAATTTGTTGATGAATTTCGAAACAAGATCATCCCATGTTTGAATCGATCGAGGAGGTTCTTTCTCAAGCAAATCCGCGGATGCCCCCTCGAGGAAAATTAAGAAAAGCATAAGCTTTTAACGACGGACTTTCGGGACGTTCGGAACTTCATGTTAGAAGTGATCTTGTTGATTATCGGATGTGGGCATTGAGGTCTTCTTTGTCATGTCCCAAAGAATTAGCTTGTTTTTGAATGGGTTAGCGACGTGCTTAAGACTCAAAGTTGTCCGCGGGTTGATTATCGGGCACAACGAGGCATCCTCGTAAACCCTCGGTGGGTGCTTCGAGCAACTGAGCCATAGTACGATTATCAGCCATCGTAACTACGGGAGGAGGTGGATTTTCAATTGGTTCTTCAAGATTGAATGGCTCAACAACAGTGGTGGGGCCTGTTGTTGTTGACGGTTTTGATTACGAGATTGGGAACGAGTGCGCATGCACTTAAAAAAGAAAATTTACACTAATTTTTTTGGTTTTTTGTTTTATCAAAATTAATTCACAATTTATTTTAATAACGGACAACGAAATAAGACAACTTAAACCTAATAATCGACAAGCTTCTCGGTAACTCTTCTAAAAGAAAAACGCACAAACGGTGCGGGAGGAATAGGAAAGGCGATGACTATTAAAAACCTTTTTCCTTTAGTGGTCGTTAGTTCCATAGGAACAAACACGCCTCTATACCCCTCTTAGAGTTTGTTTTAACTTTTAAAAGCGTGAACCGTACTTCGCAAGTGACACAAAAGGTAAGTTTTTGATTCTTTGGTTCGGGAACTTATTAATGAATAATACTTCAGTTGAAAGTATTATATGTTGGTGTTCTTTTACCAACTTGATTGATTTTTAAAGACAATGTTTTTATCTTTTTCGTTTTTCTTGGTTTTTTATATTATACTAATACTAATAAAAGAAAATGGAAAATATTTTTGGTTTTTTTATATTTTTAATAAAGAAAATAAAAATATTTACGAATTCAAACACTAGTCTTCACACGAAAACGAATCACGAACACAGCCTCCCCGGCAGCGGCGCCAAAGATTGATTAACGGTTTTTAAACTAAACCTTTTTTAGATATAATATATAATAAAATATATATAATAAGTATCATCTAAAGATAATCAATGAAACCGAGAAGTAGTATAGAATATTCCCGGGTCATTTTATCCCCAACGAGGCTGTGCTTGAAAATCAATACAGTCGGAAAATTGGAGTTTGAATGAGATTAATGATTTGGGAGTTTAAAAAGCTAAATTAATCAATAATAAGCAAAAAAAAATACGATTGACAAAAACTAAAAATTACGAAATTAAACATAAAAAACGAGAGCTGAATCCGAACAAGGGGTCAAAACCTAAAATCTAAAAAATTAACCATACAAAGAAAGTTTTACTTCATAATCTACTTCTAGGTGACTAATAATAAAGAATGAAAAAGTCTAGACGAAAACGGATTATAGTTAAAACGAGCTTTAAAATGAAAAAACAAAAACGGGGGTAAATCCCGTTCTTTAAAAAGTACGATTTTGCAAAAACGACCCTACGAACGATTTTCTATTTTTCCTAAGTGAAAACTGATAAAAGAAAATTTTCTAAAAAAGAAAAATATTTTTTTGATTTTTATTTTATTTATTATAATAAAAACTTGGTTTTACTTAAAAATAAATGGTTAAAATAGGGTTAACTGAATATGAAAAATTATGAAAAATTTAGGGAAAATAAGTTATACTACAAGAATCCTAAGAAAAATCTAAAACTTGAAAAACAGCTTATTAATAAGCTAATAGTGGCTGTGGGTTATAAGACTAAACGGGCTTATATATTAAATGTAACAAACCTCTACTGGATGAGCTATTGTAGCACATCGGTAGAGGTGTTGTTATAAGAGTTGGTTGATATGGGAGAGGTCCCGAGTTCGAGTCTTGCTCACTCGGGGTCTCCCCTAATCCCAACTCTTGTATTCCTCATTTTTTTTAACTTTTTGAAAAGACTAAAAATAAGCAATTTTAAAAAAGAAAAAAAAATTAAACTCAAAAATAAGCACGAAAATAAGCTGAAGAAAGGACAGTTTAGCACTTTTTCACTAAGTCCTACAAGGTGCTAAACTGTTAAGCATTTAAAGGGCAAATAAGCTAGCTAAATAATGAATCTAAGAAAAATAAGCTATCTAACCTAATAAGCCAGAAACAGACAGCAATAAGCTAAAAGATTAAGCCAATAAGCCAGGAAACTAAAAATAAGCTATAGGCCTAAATGAGCAGACAAACAGCTTAAAAGGGCTCACTTTGGGGCTTAATTTTGAGCACTCTAAAGGGGTCTTCAAAGCTTAAGCTTATAGGGGCTTATAGCTCAGCTTGTGGGCTCCTCATAAATGCTTGAAAAGACAAAGGTCACTAATCAAATAATCAAAATAAGGAGGTGTCAAAAAGACTGCTAGCACCAGGGGATATTTTGGCAGTTTCTAAGGGTAACACAAGTAGCTTAGCATAAGATGGCTAATAAGCCTAAAATCTTTAAATTAAGTTAAAACAAGATAACACAAGCTCCTAATGAACTTGTGTACAAAAAACTAAGAGCTAAGACACTACTTTACTATCTGATAACTTATCATAAAAATGGACACTTTTTAAAAGTTAAGAAAACTTTGACAGATTGGGTAAAACTTAAAAGGGTAATGCAAACTTGAACTTACTCTTACACCACTGAATTATAACACTAAAAGGATACCAAAAACACTAAGATAAGCACCTTGATCATAATTTTATAAATTAAGCTAATATGAAGGTCTTGATAAGCACACATTCAAACTAAGGATATAGAATACCTTACAAATGAATTTTTAAACTCTAACACCTTTTAAACAGATTAATATTACTTAAGTTAGTTAGTTAAAACTGGCTTAGTTACATTAACCTATTGCAAAGACCATTTTAACCCATTTTAAGCATTGACCCAAACACCCCTTTAGATATTTTAAAACTAATTTTTACACTATTTTTGAAAGATTAAAGAAAGAAATTTGAAGACAGATAAAAAGCTAATACTAATGAACAATATTAAGCAAAAAGTAACAAAAACTAAGCAGTAATATAAGGTAATAAGTTATAAACAGATTATAAGCTAAGACAAAGGCAATCTTGGCTTAAATTTAAACAAATGGCATAATAAGCAAGAAACAAAGGCAAATAAGCATTAATGCACCTAAATAAGCAGGAAAAACATAATTAAGCAATAATAAGCAGTTGCTACAGTACTTAAGCTAAAAAATTAAAGAGGACTTACCTTTTCCCTTGCTCTAAACAGGGAATAATAAGCAATCTACTAGCTCCGGCTTGCATAAACAAGTTGGTAGGGTCTATAAGCACTTCCCAAGTTTGCTTATCTTCCAAAGAGCTGTGGAAATTTTGAGGGTGATCTTTTTGTATTTTTAAATTTTTAATACTTTTTAAACTTAGTAATGTTAGTAAGGTAGTTATAAAAGGAATTAAGTGAGAGCTTATTGTGAGCTTTATTGATACTTTTAAAACACAATTTAACATAAAAACTTTTATAAGAACACAATTTAAAAACAAAGCTGAATTTTCATTAATCTTAAAAGCAAATATTACAAAGAAAAGTAAAAATACAATTTTTAAAACTGAACTAGGTTAAGAACTACTCCTGCCTCAATGGCTTACAAAAGACTTATATAGAATCATCCTAGGGTTTTGCTCTTGGGTCTTTTGTCTTCTTCTTGGTGTGTTTGTTTGCTGAGACAGGTCATGAGATGTGTTTCTTTTGTGAGTGAGAACCATGAGTCAATCTTGGCCTTTAATTAGTCTTGGAGCCCAAGTCCTTGATTCACAACCTTTGATTCGAGTAGCCAATAGATGGGTTTAGGATTGCCAGCTTGTACAAGGGCCATGTGGGTGTGGGGTGAGGGAGAGTGATAGGTTTGGACGGATTTAAACAGTAACCAAGGCGTTGAAAGTGACAGGAAAGGAATGGTGAAAAAGGGCGGGAAATGGGGTAGAAGAGATAAACAGTTGTTTATTTGTTTTGTTTAAATGGGTGGTTCTAGGGGTGTACGGTTTGGATCCCTCAACCCTTTATAACTTCATGCAAGAAAGGTCTTGTGGGCTAATGTTTTGGGATGTTGGCAGAAAATACCCCCAAGGGTGATACTTATTATTTCACCACAAGTCCTTGTGGTGTATGACTTTTTTAGATGTGGCAGTTTAGGCCCTTATGGTATTTCTTTGGTTATATGGCAAAATTAACCCCCCTCTTCTTTGTGGGCTTATAACTTAAAAAGTGTTGGGCTTTTGGTCTTCAATAAATATACTAATGGGCTTATCCGGCCCATTAGATGGGTGCGGGAGGGCCCATTAAGTATTCTTCGGTGTCGGCTCCGGTTTTGACTGTTGACTTTTTTCGGGTTGACTTTGACTTTGACTTTTTGGTCTTTGGCTTCGATTTAATTTTGTCTTTTCCATGCTTTACCATTTTGTGCTCGGTTTTGTCCGTTTTTGCTTGGTTTTTCGTCTTTTTGTCAGATATTCATTTCCTACACAAAATAAGTGAAAACATACAAATACAATGTATTTTTGGTACGTTTTTGGTCATTTAAGTCCAGTTTTAATGGTGAAAGGTATGTGTAATTAAACGCATACCATCTTTCGTTTATCGATAACATTTACGGTCCTAGAAATGTCATTCAATAATGATACGGGTCTTTAAATGAAGCTCGAACGGAAGTTTAAACCTTTCAAAACATGTCTTTATGGCTTGTAATTATTTCAGACTGCAACCCGTTTCTCAAACTAAGGAAAGTTCGTCGCCAAAAAGACGGCTGTTCCTAACAACGGGTGATTAACTTCTCCCGGGCATGGATTACTTTATATCCTTGCAACCTCGATCTAATGTATGCTTCAGTGCATTATTTCTTGATTAGAAGGAATTTCTTTTATCCTTTATAATTTTCCTGGTTTTTGATTTTTCCCTCAAAAAAATTATTTGGATCTCACAAGGTGGCTTAATGGGGCTTTTGAAAATCAATCAGACTTGGGTTTTCATAAATTTGACACTCAATCAACGACTACAGCTCTTTAAATAGAAAATGGGTCATTGATTGAGGGGGAGAGTGGTTTTTCAAATTCATGACATCTAACAGACGTTTTTTTTAACACAAAAGGTGTGGTAACTAACGGGGTTATGGATTAAGGGGGAGTTAAACTAGTGTTGACTCAGAAAAGTTCAAATATGTCCATTTATATGCAAGATTAGGATCGTATATGCTATTTGCTAATTGCATCCTAACCTTTTTAATTATGAAGGACCAATTGGGTCATTTTCTCAAGATAATCAATCCATTAGTTGGTATTTACCCTAAAGGAAAAAGTCGAGAGGTGGGGGGCATTGTGTCATTATTTGAAAATTAAAAAGTGGTATTATCCTGAATAGCTCAATTGGGTAATTAATTATTTTATTTATTTTTTGTTTTTTTATGTGTTTTGCGTTTTGACCAAGATCAAAACCTGTTCAAAAAACAAATCAAACTCTTTTTCCTTTTTTCTCTCAAAACCATCATTGCGATTTGCCTGCTAAGTGTCTAATTTCGTGGGTTCGTGCTTAGGTAAGGCTAATGTTAAGTTCATAATCTTCGTTATATGCCCTATCTTAATCGTCTTTGCTTAAAACTTATTAAATCTCATGTTATATAGATTTTCGAGCTCTCGCATCATCCACCTCTTGGTTAGTAATTCTAATTATGTTTTGAGTGCTGGGATATCATTAATATACGTATGTAATGCTTAGTTGATGCATGAATTGGTTTTCCCATTGCTAGTTTTATGGCCTTAGTAATTTTCGAGTAGACATTGACTTTTAGAGTCAAATTTCTTGCGAATGATGCGTTTAGGAGTGTGTGGTGTTGTGGTTTGTTACGCAATGTATATACGATGAAGATAGTAGCCCAAGTTTGTTCTGGGAACCCCTAAATTGAAAGTTAGGATCTGCGTTTAAGTCGTTCTTGGTTGCGTTTTGTGGTTAAATTCATGTTGCGTTTTGACAATTAGTTCTTGGTTGCGTTTTGAAAGTTGCATTCTATGTGGCGTTTAGTGACGCTTTGGTTGCGATTTTGATAATTTAATAATTTGATTGCGTTTTGATGTGTGATACTTGATTGCGTTTTTGCTTGTGTAACTATTGCGTTTTGGCTTTATTCATGTGTTGCGTTTTGGTCATTAATCGTTGAACAAGACAAAACGCAACTCGTTGCGTTTTGATTTGAAGAAATTTTTAATATTAAAATATTGAAGCCCCTATTTCGAAATTTTCTAAAATGATTGCGTTTTGATAGTTTTTGAATATTATAATCACTGCGTTTTGATGATGGCTGCGTTTTGAGTGTTGCGTTTTGACGTTACTGCGTTTTGATTATGGCTGCGTTTTGAGTGATTGCTAATTGCGTTTAAGTGGCTGCGTTTTGATATTAGCTCATAAAATATTCCGTTGTTTTGGTTTTTGAGTCAAAAACTTAAAAAAAAAAAAATAAAAAGTTGCTTGTCCATTGTGTTTTGCATTGCATTGATTTTTAATTTCCATTGAATCTTATGGTTTAATCGGTGTGTTTTGTCCTCTCTTCGATGAGTTAACTTCCATTGATTCAAGAGGCTGACATAAATCTTTGATTACTCTTATAACATGATCTTAGGGTTCTTTCTCTTGGATCTTGTGCATACGTGATTAACTTCCGAGCATCTGCTCACATCTAACAATTTCTATCTGCATGGTCGCTTTTCTGTAATTGTAACTGTGCAGATACAATGGCTGATGATGAACATGCACCCGCAATGGCACCACCGTCCGTCACAGCCATGCAACAGATCTTTCCACGCATTCGATGGGTGCAATGGGAAAATCAATGCTCTATCTGAATGAAGAAAATTCTCAACCCAGCCTAATTTACAGCTTCTACAACAATACCGACTATCTATATTCAACAATTCTGGGATACTATTTGCTTTGACAGTAAAGTCGGGAGCTATAAGTGTCAACTGGACGAGCAATGGTTTAATCTCACTCAAGACACACTCAGAGATGCTCTTCAGATCACACCAGTCGACAACAACCGGGCTTTCTCTTCTCCTTCAACTCCTAATATTCTTGTTGAATTTGTCAATAAGCTGGGTTATCCAAAGGAAGTCATACACTTGTCTAATGTCACCACTAATGACATGTTCCAACCGTAGAGGGCACTCACAACTATAATCAACCTGTGCCTCACGGGAAAGACTTCGGGATTTGAAAGAAACAACCCCAACACACGCCCCAAGAGCCCCATGTACAAATCCTTTTGGGGTGTTGTCAAATCGAGCTCTACATCGACTATGCTGAAAGAATGTGGAAGAATTTACTCTAATCATCCAAGTTTTACAGTGGACAAAATGAATTTGGACACACATACTCTGGGAAGAAAGAAAAGAAACTCTTTATCTTATATCCCGAGTATCTGATTCACTAAGTTGATCATATTTCACCTGTAACGGCTGCACAACTTCCACCCGAGACCCAAGTCTCCACTCCATTTGCCTACTGAGGAACCTGTACTAGGTCATCTGAAGTTTTGTTGCTAAGGGGAGCAAACGAGAAGTCTTTGGGATGACAATATAGAATGAACTCATCATTGGATGGAGTCGAGGAGCAGACTACTATGATGCTTATCTGGAAAAAGTTGCAAGCATCAACGGTATATCGCGGGAGTGAGGAATTAATTGATCCTTTTCTCAGCACCCAAGCCGCGGTTAAGCCAACCAAACATAGCCAATACTGAAGCACAAAGTAACACTAAACCCAAGAATCTAACCTGCACCGGCCAAACCTTAGGTGAAGTTATGCGATAGCCAGTGTCGGAGCCGTCAAGAGGTCTCAACACTAGCCAAACGAGCTAGGCGGGGAAAATTGGTTAGAAGAGAACTGGTTTAAGGAGGGGGGGGGGGTTATTATAAGCAGTTGGTTGATGAGGTCATTGACGAAGGGGTTCCTGCTGTATGCCAGGCTTTGAGGACTCGGACAGGGAAGAGATTCTGCAAAGGTTCTGGAGAGAGCCATAACAGATGCTACCCATCTCAAAGGGGTCCACTTTCTGTTCCTCTGTGGGTTTTTCAGGGAAACCGACATCTGGGAAACTCAAACACTGCTAGAGGTACCAGGCAACGGGGAAGAGAAAGTAGGTGTAAGAACATTGCTAGCCCAAAGTACTTCTCAACCTCAGGCTCCAAAAGAAGAATGAGGCCCCGGCTCTAAACAATACATATTTCAGAGACGTTCTCACGTACCAACTGATACATCGGGTCGTGAAGACTCCACGTCTTTATATGCCAAACTAGGTTTATCGGGTAGTGCCACGGACTCTGATAAGGCCACGCCTCTAGTGATCAGAAGTAGGACTCAAGACGAAGGCCAGGCTGGATCAGACTCTGGTAACTAGATGAAGGCCAGGCTGGACCAAACCCTGATGATGTTGCTGAATCTCAACCTTTACCAACTCCTAGTGTTCTCGCTGGACCAAACCTTGAACACTCGGATGTTGAGATCACTGATGCCTCCTGTCAACCACAACCTAAGCATATGGATGAAGGGTTCACTGCCACGGCTTACCCTAATGTTTTAGGAGAACCTAAAGCTGACAACTAATGAACAGGTGATTCCCGAGGAACCTGCAAGCTCCACAAGTACGTTGTCTTCTCTTCAACAACTAGGCAAAGACTTCAGCTTTGGCGATCAATTCTTCAATGATAAACCGTCAGATGCCGAGAATGAGTAGACGACAGCAGACACTGAAGTTAAATCGATGGTGTCCATCTCAATCCAACAAGACACCTCTGTCTCCCTCTATGACGTACAGGTGATGGTCCATGACTAGACGTTTCTCCCAATGTTCATTGGCCATTACCAACCACCACAACCACAACCTCAGCAACAACAACAACAACTCTTCCACTACCACCTCAACCACAACAAGGTCCGTCAGATCCCATCATCATCAAACGTATATGTGAACTTAAAGGTTTATCGCGAATCTAGTGGAAGAAAATATAGCCCTAGAGAAAAGGCTAGACAAGCAAGGAGACCGGATCCATAAGTTAGAAACTATAGACTGGCCCAAAATGATCAGAGAGCAGACAGTGGAGTTCATTGAATCACAGGAGATTAACCGAAAAATTGATGAATCAGTTAAGAAGGTGGTTATCTCATCAGTAAAGCATGCAATGCGAGCTCCTCTTTGTGCTCGCTTTAAGGATCTCCCTACGCCTGACATGAAGGAAATTCTGCTCCAACGCATGTTGGAGGAGAACTATGACAAGGGACATGCTAACCACCGAGTAGCATATGAAGCACTGCAGGACTCCATTCGTCATGATGAAAGTGAGGACTTTGATGTAGATAAGGCTCAGGAGGAAACTAAGAAGAAAAGTAAGCAAGATTCTCCAAAGCCTCCGCCTGGGTCGCCACCTTCACCACCACCTCCTCCTCCACCACCGTCAAGCGCATCAGGGGCTTCTGGCACAACCGAAGCCTCTGATTCTGCTCAAGCTCCTCCTCCACCACCTCCGTCCTCATCCACTCATCAGGGAGGTCAGTCAACAAGCACCGCGGCCCCAAGTTCCTCAAAGACAGCTGCTTCAGCTGAATACTCTGCTTGGACAACGACTGACACCCGGATTAAGCCTTCAATTACAATGATTCCTGGTGATCTTTATATGGATGATGAAACCACTGCAGATGAACAAGCATATTGTTAGCCTTAAAATATGGTGACATATCCAGAATTACATTAGATCATTTATAGAGTGACATATAAGGACTAATAATGACAAGCTACGATAGTTGTGTGTCACTAGGACTATAAATACCCCCTCCATACTTCCATGGAGGGGTGAAGCTCACATTTGTAAAAGTGTGAGTGTGTGTGTTTTCTCTCTACCACACACACTCTTCCTATCTCTTTATACCTTAATCTCTAATAATATGGCTATACATCTTTTTCATTTTACACAACCTCCAGATCTGTTTTAAATCCCTGATATTGTATGTCATTTACAATCTACAATTGGTATCAGAGCTGCAGGGGTGTGTTGTATCATTTGTTTGTTGTTACTGTTCATCTCGGTACTGTTTCGGTTACTGTTCATCATGGTTTTTTTAGAAAAAGTCACGAAATTGTTATATGTTGTTGATGTGTCTCCAATATCTGGTTACCATAAATCTGCCAAGTTTTTTATTCTTAAAAGTCAAGTAGCAGTTTTGGTTTCTTCACTGCATTTTACCACAAAGACCAAACCAGATCTGTTTTTTTAAAGAAAAAGTACAAAAAAGGACAATAGTACAGACTGCGTTTTGGCTCTAATGACATTGCATTTTGACAAGATCTTGCGTTTTGGTGGTTGCGTTTTGAGG
>BQNB010075498.1:0-25137 GCA_026074375.1 Tanacetum coccineum
AGACGAAAACATAAAAAAAACGGACGAAAATGTAAAAAATTAGACGAACACGTAAAAACTGACTAAAACGTAAAAAACTGACGAAAACGTAAAAAAACGAACGAAACGTAAAAAAACTGAAGAAAATGTAAAAAACTGACGAAAACGTAAAAAACGGATGAAACGTATAAAAAGACGAAAACGTGAAATAACTGACGAAAACGTTAAAAAATGGACGAAAACATAAAAAAACTAACGAAAACATAAAATAACGGAGGAAACGTAAAAAAGACGAAAACGTAAAAAAACAAACGAAAACGTTAAAAAGGACAAAAACGTAAAAAAACGGACGAAAACGTAAAAAAAATGGCCGAAAACGTAAAAAAACAGACGAAAACGTATAAAAACGTATAAGAACGTAAAAACGTAAAAATACGTACAAAATGTCAAAAAAATCAATTAATTGCAATTTGGGCAAGATTTGCCAACACTACAAATAATGAGGGAGTGGTAGTGTGAGTTTTAGTAAATTTACACTTTTGGTCCCTTCATGTTTTTTTTAATCTTAAATCATGTCTTTTTAATATAATGAAATGGATGGTCAAGATTTGTCCCTTGATATGCAGGGAGAAACTTGTAGAACTCACTTGTGACAGGTATACAAAAGGTAGAGGAAAATGTGAAAAGGTTATTTTTTACTGAATAAAACTTATGCAATTTATAGCCTTTACAAAAGAAACGTGGGAACTAATGTTCCTAAAGACTAGGTAAGTGAAACCTATTCTACCCCATGTACATTCAGTTACATAAAACTTGGTCAAACTAAATACCAAGTCATACTTATAAACCTACCAACTAAGACATACTTTAACTTATAAAACGTTACACACTTATTAATTCCATAATCCAGCCATGCCATGCGTATATACGTGATACGTGAACCCGTCACATAAACGATTAAGCCAACAAAACTAGTATGCAAAATAACTCACCTCATATAGCATTAGCTTGCTGGTTTATGATGCATTATAGGTCACTTTCTTACGACAAGTAAGAAAGTACTCAGATTTAGACGTACAATTGGTCACGAGTGTTGTAACCAAAATTTATAAGACAAATGACGATAACAGTGTCTATATGAAGCTAGGAATCATGAATTTGATGTGCATTTAGGTACTCGAAAACTGAAGGGTTGTGCTATCAATCACAGATCCACATAATGCTCGGCTGTCACTAGTTCGAGTCTCGTTAAATGAAGATTTGTTGCAGAATATTTGGTATCGAGGAACACAAATTGGACGTGGTGTTTGTTGTTAGATTTGTTGGTGAATATTCAAAATCCGGATTTTGAAGTGTAGCCTTTTGACTACAACAATTTTCATACGAGTTTTTTCTTATAATTTGGATATGTTATTTTGGGGTCAATCTAATTGGAATAGGGTTACATACTTGTGGTGCATTTACGTTAACCTTTAGTTAAACTAAAGGAAAGTGTACATTTTTGTGGTTCTATGTTGCATTTTTTTTCATTGTTAAAATACAAGCTTTCAGATTGCGACATTTGTGTGTATTTTGTGACCATTCTACCCTTACGTATTTCAAATTTCGAAGGATAAAATGGTCATTATGCATGAACAATATACACACAAAGGTCGAAATTTAAAAGGTTTGTGTTTTAATAGCAAAAAGAAACAACAAAAATGAACAAGTTAAATACATGTTTTTTGTAATTGTCCATTAGTTTAAAAACTATATAGCATTAGCTTGCTGGTTTATGATGAAATAGGTCGTTTGACTTTGATAAATATCCATTGTGTTTCTTCTTTGAATGGCTCATGGCAAATATTGTTAAGTTTGACCATCAAAATTATCAGATTTTTGATTTAGAAGGTTGAGACAATGTTTTGATTTCTTTATCTTTTGATAATCATCTCAAGTCTCAACCACGTAAAATTTGTAACGAGTCAAAACCACCGGAAGAGAATCCGTAAAAGAAAATTTCAGGGAATAAATATGTAATATCCAACAAACCGCAAGGACGATTTAACTAACTAAATTTGAAACGTTAGACTTAGTCCAAACCATCAAACCAGTTTTAGTAGGTTTTGCCCAACAATTGGCATCTTTTGGTATTCATCATCATAAAACCTTACAAGATTAAAAGCTATCGAAAATGACTCGATAACTGAAACTTATGACAGAAATGGAAATGTCACAGCTAAAAGAAAGCTAAAAATAACGAATCCCCTATGTAGATACCCAGAACGTAAGCCACTAGAAAATCGAATGACCGTGCTATCAATTACAGGTCCACATAAAACCTGATTGTTACTTGTACGAGTCTCGTTAAAACTAGAAAAACTAACAGGAACCCATTCAGTGTTGCTGAATTCGGCTTTAAATGTGACAGAATGTTTCTCCCTTGATCCAACGCCAATGCTCCTCATTGTAAAGTTCCATATCGTGTTTCCAACTTGCAAATACACTACGAAATCTCCCACACACGAGTTGTTAGCATCACCCATGATAAAATCTATGGTAACTTGCCCGTGTTTTAAAAAGTTTATATTATATATAATGCCTGATGGGTTACCACAAACCAGCTCGACTGCTCCACGTCCTCGTGGGACTGCATAGTGTTTTGAGTCGATATATTTTACAGTACCTAGAATGGACCATTCTTGGAGTGGAGATTGCACCGAAAGAAATGGAGGCATGGCCCTATTGAATGGGTCGTTGTTTGGATCGGCCTCTAGTAGGATCCCCTGAGTGGAGTTCTCGATAAAGGCTGGTCCAACTTCGAACCCACTATTTACAAAGTCATTATCTGTCACAAGGAAATTTAAAGGTGTTGGCACGTCAGTAAGTATGATATCGGGACAGAATCTGAAAGTTTGTAGCATATATAGTGAACGAAAAAAATACACGTATAATTATAATAAAACATGAAGGAAAGTTCGTTTTATTACATACCCGAATACCACCTTAAAGTCTGAATTCCCGTGATTAGAAGAGTGTCAATGATAGGCCAACAAGTTGTATTAGTATTACCACGACTACTGTTAACAACACTTTGGATTTGTACACTCATAGAACCAGTTTGAAAATCACTCCACCCTAAAGAATAAGCACGAGTTTGCCACGTTTCATTCCCAAGTGACTCTTCAAAGAAGAATACCTTAGATACACTTGGACCCGAAACATTTACTTGACTGTGGAGTTATTTGCACACTCGGCGCTACTTGAAGCAAGGGTTAAAATGTCTTGAGAACATAATAAATAAACTGTCTAGGGTTTAAATGTTTCGGTTGTCATACCTATTTGGACCCCAATTGATCATACATGACCATTCCCGGAAGACAGGAAACATTTCCACCTGATGTCACGTACCGTACTGTCCCATTATATGACCAACCGGGGATAACGTTTATACTGGTATCGAGGAGCACAAACTCGGATGTGGCATTTGTCGATAAGTTTGTTGGTCGAGTTTCAAAACCCGAGTTCTGAAGTGGAATTTGTTGAGTAGATTGTTCTTCATTTTAACAAAGTAACATTAATTTAAACCATTAGTATATGAAACAATACATAATAGCTATATCTTGCTACAAAACCGGATCGTTAAAAATATCAGTAACGAGCACGTACCTTTAGAAGACACTAACGAGGCCGAGAAAAGCAGTACAATGATGCCAATCGTGAGAAACATCGTGTATGTCTTTCGACAAAATCAGGAGGTTACGTATGACTTTCGACGAAATCATCGAGCATGTTATAGATTGATGCATAGTCAACTTGTGACATGTTGCATGTGAATATTGTCAAAAAAATGAGTCTTTTTGGGTGAATGTATTATTGTATAGAGCCAAGTGGTTTGAGAATATATGTGAAGGATGGTAACGTGTTGGATCTGTGCATGAGAATCTATATATAAATGTCAACACAAATAACGTATGCATTGTATCAGGTTAATTACTTAGATTTCTCTTTCTCTTTAGTTAAGATCATTTATATTTTACTACCCGGGTATCCGCGCAATAGAGCGGCGTGTACCCGGTAACTAAATATTATGGCGAGCAAACGTTGTTTATTTATATGTTTTTCTAATAATAACTTTACGAAATAATGAAAATTTTTAATTAAAATAACTCTAAACTATACCGATGCAACTATTTCACATCCAAATAACATAAGGTTCAAATTTGAGCGATCTTATTAAAAGGTAACATCTTTATGATAGGAAAGTTAAAGTTCAAATTACAACAACACTAACAAAGTAAAGATCAATATCGTACATGATGTCTTCATCTTGAAGTTGAACATCCTTTGGATAATTTTTGTCAACGCTATCCAGGTTCATTTAAATAACAAAGTGAAAAAGATAACTCGTTAACAATATAATAATCGAATAAAATAATCAAAAACCTAATTGTTTATAAAAAATATATTTTTACCTTAACGATTAATGAAAATTTGACTTGTCGAATGATGTAAACCATTGGAGTTATAAATTTTTAGATTAAAATTTTGAAGATGGATTATCAATGTCAATCATGTATATATAATTTATAAACCAACTTTTTTTATATAAAACAGTAGAGATACATACTATTAAATGAGCGATTTCAACATTAAATGTATGTAACCACTTTAACATATTAAATGAATGGTTTCAACATTAACTTAATGACCATGATTATGGTCATGTAACCACTATGCATTTATAGAGGAAGTTATGAGATTAATTGACCGATTAATGCTCAGAACTCCTTTTAACCAAGAGTTACAAACTCATTTCAATGGCTATTATTAACACATACTAGAAGGGTACACGCGCAATGCGACGGCGGGTACCCGGTGACTAATTTTGTGACGAATATATGTTTTTCATTTATACGTTTTTTATAACAGTAACTTTATGAATGCATGTTTAATTAAAATAACTATAAGCAATAGTAAGGTCTTTTGGAAGGATTGCTTTTGTAGCAGGGAAAGAAAAATGTTCAACGGATGTTATTAACTGAAAATTAATTTGTTTTCGTGCTTATGCATATAGTAACATTATAAAAAGCTTATACATATTCATTTTATTGACTTATGGTTTTACTAATTAGACATTTTTTTGTTATAAAAGGTTATAAAAATCTATTAAAGTTAAGAAATTCAAAATTACTCCATTTTAAGGATACTATGATAGTACAGTGTTTCTGATTTATAGCAATATGATTTTCCTTCAATATTGCATTGAGTTGGCAAATACTTGTAGATAATGAAAAATATCATAATAAATTCATCTCTTAATAGCTTGTAATGAATAAACACTTGTTCTTGTAGCGATATTTTGCTAGCTAAAATATGCTAGACAAATTGGGGACATTGAAATAAGTTATACAAATTATACCAAAGAAAGGATAATGTAATAAATAATAAGATTTTTCTATGGTATTCTATGCTACAAACGACTACACAACACTTTCACGTATCATCTCCTCATTATAAAGATTATTCGATTTGACTTGAATCCACTCCGAGTCCGACTCGTTAAACCAAGAAAAAATATCTGACCAAATTGGTACGATTTCCACCCCCACCATCAACATCTTGATATACCCCGTGAGCATCACAAATCACTTATCAATACCTGCACTAATCACTTATCGATACCTGCAAGAATAACATTAATAATCTACTGAACAACTCAAAATTTTAAAATAGGTTAGCAAGATCTAACACCTCTTCTTCCTTCTCAAGCAACCACAAATCCATTTGTATGTCATTGTCCATAAACGTCATCACGTGCAATATTAGTTAAAGAAAAATAAAAACTTAAAGGAAGAAGAAGAAACTAACCGTGGTGGGGAACAATTCTGAATGTGAAGATTTTTTCATAGAAAATAGAGTGGGGTGTTGGGCAGTCACAAAGTTGTAGTGACCTTTTAAATGGGTTGATTATTATGAAAAAACGTATACATTAAGGTCATTTAAGGTTAGGTTACATATTGGCTTGTAAAAACGTATGCATTTAAAGTGAGGTTGACTAATGGCTTGTATTAGATTTTCCAAAGAAGAAATGTTTTTTACTTAAAAAAATTAAGGCTTCTAAAATTAAAATAGGCTAAATATTTTATAAAGTAGTAGAGATTATTGATAGTAATGATTATTAACCGTTACGTGTTTTTAATAATTATTGGTGGCGGTTATAATGATAAATTAAATAGGCTGTTACAATGTTAATATTGATGACTATAAAAAACAATATTTCTTAATAAAGAAATGTTTTTTGTTCTTAATTTTTTTAAAACTTTCATTTTGAAAATGTCCTAAATGCATTATATAGTAGTATAGATTTTAGCTACAAATTTATACTGTATCAGGCTAGCTTCTCATATAGAGTTTTGCATAAGAACTTAATGGACAATAGGACAATTTCTAACATGGTGACACCTAGTAATATATTAACTTCTAAAATATAGTCGGAAACGGTGTTGGGATTAGCTCAGTAAAACCGCATACATCAAAATAAGAAAATAGGGTAAATTACACCGTTGGTCCCCAAACTCCACCCCGTTTGCCCGTTTGGTTCTCAGATAACGGGGACTCTCATACGGGGTCCCTTTTTGACACTGTGGTTACCCGTTTGGTCCCTGGAGCCCCGTTATGGGTAACGACGATTATCTCCGTCGTTATCTCTCACATGTGCCTTGCACACGATGGGTATTTTCGTCTTTTCGTCCCATATTTGATTGCACCGTTGATTCCTGACTACTTAATCCAAACAGTAACCGTTAGTGTTCTTGTTTTTTGTCTTCTTCCCCATCCATGTGGTCTTTATTTTTTGTTTCTTTTTCGCTTTCTCGTTTTATAGCAACCAACTACGTTGTTTGTTTTTTTCCTGTACAAACACACATACCATATGGTTCTTTAACCTGGCATTCATTCTTGCTTTATATAATCCAATCCACATGATATGTGTCATGTGGTCATTCACTCTGATGATGACGAAAAATTAGGTTCGGTGTTGGGTCGACACTGAGGTTATAGTCAAAGAAGAAATGTTTTTTACTTAAAAAAATTAAGGCTTCTAAAATTAAAATAGGCTAAATATTTTATAAAGTAGTAGAGATTATTGATAGTAAATTTATATTGTATCAGGCTAGCTTCTCATATAGAGTTTTGCATAAGAACTTAATGGACAATAGGACAATTTCTAACATGGTGACACCTAGTAATATATTAACTTCTAAAATATAGTCGAAAACGGTGTTGGGATTAGCTTAGTAAACCCGCGTACATCAAAATAAGAAAATTGGGTAAATTACACCGTTGGTCCCCAAACTCCACACCGTTTGCCCGTTTGGTCCTCAGATAACGGGGACTCTCATACGGGGTCCCTTTTTGACACTGTGCTTACCCGTTTGGTCCTTGGAGCCCCGTTATAGGTAACGACGATTATCTCCGTTGTTATCTCTCGCATGTGCCTTGCACACGATGGGTATTTTCGTCTTTTCATCCCATATTTGATTGCACCGTTGATTCCTGACTACTTAGTCCAAACAATAACCGTTAGTGTTCTTGTTTTTGTCTTCTTCCCCATCCATGTGGTCTTTATTTTTTGTTTTCTTTTTCGCTTTCCCGTTTTATAGCAACCAACTACGTTGTTTGTTTTTTTACTGTACAAACACACATACCATATGGTTCTTTAACCTGGCATTCATTCTTGCTTTATATAATCCAATCCACATGATATGTGTCATGTGGTCTTTCACTCTGATGATGACGAAAAATTAGGTTCGGTGTTGGGTCGACACTGAGGTTGTAGTCAGCGGCACTACTGTAGTTGAATCATCATCGGCTCTTGAGAGGGTTGCTTGGATCATCGTCGGATCTTGAGATGGTTGCTTGCGGTATTCGTTAAATCCAATCCAAATTCGGTAATGATTGTGAAGACGATGATGTGGGTTCAATAACTTGACGTTTTGACCACAATTAAAATTATTTATGTTAACATATAAAATCACTAAGATCACTCAAAAGTGAAGAACAATCAAAAGTGTGTGAAAATATTTTGTTATGAGAGAGTGACAATGTGATAATCTCTTGCATACCATTTTATATTTAATTACTTATGTTAATATTAATATTAATATTAATTGAAACACCTGTCAGTTAGTTAAGACATGTGTGATATTTGTCATGTTTGTGTGTACACATGTATATTTAGCTAGGGGCCGTTAATGGTGTTTCAACACGCATAGTTTTTACAGCCAAATGTAATTACATTTGTATGAATATTAACATGCAGATCCACCACGTTTGTACGTGAAATGAGGACTTGAAACACATGTTGTGAGTAGTTATGAGTATGGGGCAATTTTTGACCCGACCTGAAACCGACACGGAATTTAACGGGTTCGGGTTGAGTCTAATAGATTTCGGGTCGGGTTTGGGTCGCCCCATCTGACCTATTTATTAATCAGTTCAAGTTTAGGTTGACAATAAACTAAGTGGGTCGACATGTCAACCCGTTTAAGATTTTTTTTCTTAGATTAGAAATTATTTATATTTTATTATATGTGTTAAATAGGTTAAACGGGTCGACCCACAAACCCGTTTAATCTGTTTAACATGTGTAATGTGACAACTTTTGTATATAAAACAGGTTAAATGGGTAAACCCAAAACTCATTTAACCTATTCAACCCGTGTAACCTATTTAACATGCCGACCCAAGTATATATACGGGTTAAATGGGTCAGGTTCGAGTTATGTGTAAACAGGTTAGGGTTGACATAGTTGACCCGATAATTTAAATGGTTCGGGTTCGGGTTGGGGTTTTCTGACTTGCCAACCTGTCAACCTGAACCCGCCAACCCGAATCCGACCCGAATTGCCACCCCTAGTTATGAGTTGTCTACTGCATGTATTACTATTGGAAGTGAGTAATATTAATAAGGGCTATATTCCCAATATATAAGAGAATTGTAGTACTCCGTATTACGTAACTTTTGTTTGAATGAAGCTTGTACTGATACGTGTCATGTTTGTGTTTACACTTGCATGTTTAACTTGTGGTATATGTGTAAATATTTTGAAGTTTATAAGATTTTTTCTTAGATTAGAAATTATATATATTTTATTATATGTGTTAAATAGGTTTTCAACGGGTCGACCCACAAACCCGTTTAACCCGTATAATTGTGATAACTTTTGTTTATAAAACAGAGTTATATGGTAAAACCCACAAAAAACCATATTTAAACTATTCAACCCGTGTAACCTATTTAACATGCCGACCCATAAGTATATATATGGGTTGTTAAATGGGTCAGGTTCGAGGTATGTTGTAAACTGGGTTTAGGGTTGACATAGTGACCGATTATTTAAATGGTTCAGGTCTGGGTTGAGATTTTCTGAACCTGCCAAACTGTCATACCCGACCCGCCAACCCGGCGGAATTCGCGATCCAAATTGCCACCCTAGTTTTGAGTTGTCTATGCTTGTATTACTGATGGAAGTGAGTGATATTAATAAGGGCCTACATTCCCAATATATAAGAGAATTGTAGTACTCGTATTACGTAACTTTTGTTTGAATGAAGCTTGGAACTGAAAGCTTGGTTACACAGCTTATCGAATAAGCTGTGTAGTAGGGGTGTCAAACGGGTCAACCCGACCCGACCCGAACCCGACCCGAACCCGATAAAGCCTTATAGGGTCGGGTTCATTCGGGTTCAACTCGGCTTATCGGGTTATCGGGTTGAACCCGATAAACCCGATAGCCTTATAGGGTCGGGTTAGGGTTATTTCTTAATATTTTATCGGGTTCGGGTTCAACCCGATAACCCGATAATTATATACGTCTATGTTGTAAATATTTTTATTTGAGGCCCATGATCATCACATATTTTTTGTTTTCGAATTCAGGTGAGACTAGTACTAATTTACATGATATAAAATGCATCAAGTGAGAGTAAATGTTTGCCTAATAAATATCTTGAATTTTTTTAGTCAGACATGGGAAAAGATACTCCTAGATTCAAGTTTTGTTTTTGAATTCAGGTGAGACTAGCACTAAATCTGTTTTGGGGTACATGGTTTGATAAACAGTATAGAAACATAATCTAGTCCTAAAATCTTTCTTTTTTATCAGATACAACCCGATAACAACCCGACAACCCAACCCGATTCAACCCGACCCGTTTTGACCCGATAAGTGATAACCCGATATATTATAGGGTCGGGTTAGGGTCAATATTTGGGACACCTCAACCCGACTCAACCCGACACGTTCAACCCGATAACCCGACAACCCGACCCGATAACACCCCTAGCTCTACCAATATACAACTATTTTTGCTATTTTGGAACTTATTTCTATTTATGCCCCAAAACTTTTGTGTGTGTATAGTATATGCCCCAAAAAAAAGCTCCTTCCTCAAATGCTCCAAAGCGACTTATTAAAAAATTAGTATTTGTACTTTTAAAGTACACTTTGTTGTAAGTGTATTTTTCTAGCCATGTTTTTTAACACGTTGGAGCGACCCCGTATTTATACTCGGAGCTACTTCACCTTTTTTTACTTTTTCCAACCCACTGGTCATCATATCCGACCCACACCCATCATCACCAATTTACCACCACCATCATCTCCAACCCACACCCATCCTTCAATCTCTTAACCGCCGGGGGGTGTTGGGGGGGGGCTTATGTGCGACGCAGTTGTGTTCGAGTTGTTTTTTATTTTGCATTTGCATTTTTAATTTGTATGATATTTGTTTGTTTTTTAGGCTGTTGATTTGTTTTGTTTGTTTCTTTTTTTGATTTGTTTCTTTTATTATTCTGTCTGTATGTTTTTTTTTTGTGTTCTATCTGTTTTGTTTGTTCCGTCTGTTTGGTTTTTTGTTTTTGTTTGTGTTTTTGTAATTTTTTTTTTTCTTTGTTTTTTGTTTTTTTACTTTGTCTGTTTTTTTTGTTTTTTTATGTTTTTTTATTTGTATCCGGTTTGTCTTTTGTTGTTCTCGTTCTGTTCGTGTTATGTTTTTTGTTTTGTTTTTCTGTTTGTTGTTTTTTTTGTCTGTTTCCTTTTAGGTTTTGTTGTCTATGTGTTTTCTTGTGTTATTCGTATGTTTTTCGTCTTTTTTTTTTTGTTTTCTGATCTTTTTTAAAATTACTGTTTATCCTGTGTAATTGTTTTTGTGGTCTATTGTCTTTGTGTGTTATTTTTTTTCTTGTATTTTTTTTTGTTTGTTTTGTTTTGTAGATCTTTTGGTCGTTGTTATTTGTTTCAAACACGTATAGTTTTTACAACCAAATGTAATTACATTTGTATGAATATTAACATGCAGATCCACCACGTTTGTACGTGAAATGAGGACTTGAAACACATGTTGTGAGTAGTTATGAGTATGGGGCAATTTTTGACCCGACCTGAAACCGACACGGAATTTAAAACGGGTGTTAGGGTTGAGTCTAATAGATTTGGGTGGAGTTTGGCAGCCCCATCTGACTATTTATTAATCAGTTCAAGTTTTAGGTTGACATTAATCTAGTGGCAGAGACATTGTATACCCCGTTGTTTAAGAATTTTTTTCTTTAGATTCAGAAATTATTTATATTTTTTTTGATGTGTTAAATAGGTTAATACGGTGTTCGAACCCACAAACCCGTTTTTAATCTGTTTAACATGTTGTAAAGTGACATTTTGTATATAAACAGTGTTAAAGGGGGTAACCCAAAACTCATTTAACCTATTCAACCCGTGTAACCTATTTAACATGCCGACCCAAGTATATATACGGGTTAAATGGGTCAGGTTCGAGTTATGTGTAAACAGGTTAGGGTTGACATAGTTGACCCGATAATTTAAATGGTTCGGGTTCGGGTTGGGGTTTTCTGACTTGCCAACCTGTCAACCTGAACCCGCCAACCCGAATCCGACCCGAATTGCCACCCCTAGTTATGAGTTGTCTACTGCATGTATTACTATTGGAAGTGATAGTTATATTATTAAGGGCTATATTCCAATATATAATGAGAATTGTAGTACTCGTTTATTATGTAAATTTTGTTTTGATGAAGCTTGTTACTGCTACGTGTCACTGTTTGTGTTTACACTTGCATGTTTAACTTGTGGTATATGTGTAAATATTTTGAAGTTCAAAGTCTTTTTAGCTATAAATTGATGAACACGTTCTAAGAGTTTTTTGTGTGTGCATCATTTATACTTTTTCAAAATTGATTTCTCTGTCTATTTCTTTAAATAGTTCGAACAATTTTCCAAGTTCATGTTTTTTCTCAATTTTAATTTTGTAGTTTACCTTTTTAGGTTCATTATTTCAATAACTTCGATCGATATAATTTCAAATTCAAATATGCCAAAAATACGATCTTGATGTATGATAACAAGATGATCAATTATGGTAATGATATTGTAATCATTAGTGAAAGAACATGATTGATGATGCTGCAAAATTATTGGTGACAACATGCAAAATCAACGATGATGAGGAGCAAAACGGATGACGACGACGATGCAAAACAGATGATGACGAGGATGCAAAACGGATGATAAAGAAGATGCAAACCGATGACGATGACAATGATAAGGATTCTTTGACAGCGACTGTTCTTATATGTGAATCGTGTAGTAGAAAATTTATTCACAACCATAAATGGGAAAAAGTGGATTCTGGTTGGAAGGGAGAATAAACACGTCACAGGGACAAACCGTGCAATAGAAAAACGACAAAAAAATATACAGTACATGTTACTATGTTGAAGAGGTAGTCCGGGACCAACGACACAACCAAAAAGATTAGTGAAAAGACGATTGTGCGCTTCAATAGAAAGGCGACGTGGCCTGGATAACGACGGAGATAACTGTCGTTACCTATAACGGGACTTCAGGGACCAAACGGGTAAGCACAATGTCAAAAAGGGACCCGTACAAGAGTCCCCGTTATCTGGAGACCAAACGGGCAAACGGGGTGAAGTTTAGGGACCAACGGTGTAATTTACCCTAATAAAATATCACCATTTGTGACTAACCTAAACAAAGATTACTTCATCCTTTTATTTTTTTTACTACATAAACTTAAAGCTAGCAGAATAGTTATATCCGTGTTTTGTGAACCAAATAATGACCCAAATTTATTCTTTTTTCTTCATACTTTTATTATACTTCCTTATTTGTTTTTTTCCCTTTTATATACGAGTTAACAACGTACATTCTCACCATTAAAGTAATACAATTTATACCAGGGTTTTAAAAGGCACGCCATGACGCCACTAAAGTCTCGCAAAGGCGCGAGGCTTGACCTCTATGCGTGGAGGCTATTTTGAATTCGATCAAAATCGTTTTTTATAGAAATGAAAAAGATTACACGCAAAGATAGTTTCTTAACTTTATTATTTATGTATAACACTTTTTGTTAACACAATATATTTAAAATATGATATAAATATATAAATTTATAAATATTTTCATATTTTGTGTCGCCTTAAGTTATGCCTTAAAAAACGCCATGACTCGTCATGACTTCTAAAACATGAGGCTTGGTCATGCTATCACGTCACGTCTCACGCTATTTATAACCTTCATTTATACTCTTGACTTAGTGCAAAATGTATTTATCATATTTAGTCCCTAAACGTGAAGAAATGTAAATAGTTCATAGTTCTACACTTCTGTAAAAACTTTGTCAAATTTTGTACTCTATAAACTTTCGAGCATTTTGGGTTTATATTTTCTATTATACTTTATCCGTTTCGTAATTATATTTCACGTTTCCTTTAATGGTTGTATCAAATTAATTTTCTAATTCCAAAAATAGATAAAGAATTTAAATTGAGTTTATCATATTACCCTCACTTAATGTTATTATTACAAACATTAAAGAAGTTATAAATTAACTGGTTAAGAGTAAAACTGTCATTATACCAAAAATAAAAGATAAAAAATTGTAACAATGATTGTGAACAAATTGAGAGAATAAATGCTTAGAAAAAAAATTACAAAATCGGTAATAAAAGGTATATATGGCATTCAATGGTCAACATTATACTGTAAAAGACTAAAACTTTTATATTTTTTATACAAATATTATGGCGATATTTATTAGCTGACTTTCAAAACCAATCTTCCCTCGCTTTAAGCATAGACGTTTTTTTTGTCAAAATTCCTGATTTCTTTGAAGTAAATATGGCTTTAGTATTTCGTGTTAATTTTAATCTTAAATATTGACAATTTCTACCATGCAAAAACTTTTCTTTTTTTAAAAAAATTTACACAAACAGTCCATGCAGTTCTACTGCCGTTGCAAAAGAGATGCCGCATGCAGTAACTTTGTCATTTTGATAATTTACACAAACTAGTATTGTAACAAAATCAGTTCTCAGGGACCTAACATGCAGTAACTTACTTTGTCTTTTTGATAATTTACACACAAAAGGTCCTTGAGGTTAAACTGGCGTGGCAAACTAGGTAGGCAAACACTAACGTTGCAATATTCATTCTCAGGGACCAAACTTGTCACACATATCTACATAAACCGTTCCTCAGACTATCTATCATTGCAAAAATCATCCCTTTTTGAATTACATAAGTAGTCCTTGCTGTTTAACGTCCATTACAACCAAACATGTAACACAAGTTTAAATAATTGCTCCCTGTAGTTGTAGTCTGATCTTGATAAAAGCAACCCTAAACTTTTATTTTTTCGTGAAAATAAATATTTACCTAAATAATTCTTACGTTTTAGCTCAAATTCCGTAATTCCTCCCTAAGGACTACCTTTTTAATAAAAATTAAAATAAATCTTCCTTGACATTTCGGAAATCATCTTTAAATTTTAAATTTAGAGATTATTTCTCTGAGCTTAAAACATGTTATGAGTAAAAACTAAAAAACAATTTAAGTGAGAGTTATACGTAAACTTTCGACGTAAAACCCACGCCCCGCAACAAAGCACGGGTAAAAAAATCTTCGTTAGTCTATTATTTATGTTAAACAAAACTTATACACCGGGTCATTCATAGTCTTTTTTCGCCATTGCAACTAAAGTAAGGTGCACGTGGCTAAAACCAACACTTAATCCCATGACGTGAACATTCTACTTTAGTTAGTTTACATCGCGGCGAGTCATTTTTTTTGGTTAGTTATATGTTTATTTCTTATAATCAGTTATCTTTTTTTTTGAACGGCAAAAATTTATTAAACTAGCAAGGAGCTAGAAAACAATTACAAGGAAATAAATTGGGGATTTTTTAACCAATCGTCCCAAGAAAACGTCGTATGACAACGACTTTTACACCAATTGAAAGCACAAAAAACTATAGCATCAAAAATTTCCGAACGTCTTGGAGGAGATTCTTCAAAAATGATCCGATTCCTAAAGTTCCAGATAAACCACCAAGATACGAAGAACACTCCCTCCAACATAGCTTTGACCTTAGAGGAGAACTGAATCGAAAGAATCCAAGACTGCCACTCTTGGAACGATGACCAGTCATGAGGATCTAAGCCCCACCATCTGCATATGCGACGAAGAACAAGCTGAGCCAAATCACAACGGAAGAAGATGTGGCAAACATCTTCCTCGCAGACTGAACAAACCGGACAAAGAGACGACTCAATAGTGATGCCTCTGCGAATCAGATTAACTCGAGTCGGTAAACAATCTTGCCGAGCTCGCCAAGCGAAGATGTTAACCTTAATAGGGATGTATTTGATCCATCTAGTCTGGGCAGCTTGATGCGGAAGGAAAAGATCATCAATGTAGTTACGAATCTCCTTAACCCGGAAGTTACCATCGCTAACCAAATCACAAACCCATCGATCACCTGAATTCGATAAAGTCACCGAATCCATCAAAGAAGTCAAATCAGCCAACAGATGTTCTTCGATACCACCCCGAGCATTTCTACGGAACGAAATATCTATCGGAGCACTAAGCTTAACAGCCACCGAGGCTTCTTTGTTCAGGTCCAATGCGAACAAGCGAGGAAATTTGACACGAAGAGGAACGTCTCCGATCCAACAATCGAACCAGAATCTCGAATCATCACCATTACCAATGCGTTTTTTACAATGCGACCAGAAATCAAAACCTTTCCCTTTTAACTTATTGACTTCCCTCATTATTGAACACCAGTTAGAGGATAGACTAGTCGAGTGAGTTTCCACCGAAGAACCATAAAGCGCACGAATGACTTTATACCATAACGAGCCATCTTGGGATACAAAACGCCAAACCCATTTGAGAAGGAGGGCACGGTTAAGAGCAAAAAAACTCGAGACTCCTAAACCACCATGTTTTTTTGAAGCTAAAACCTTATTCCAAGCGACCCATGTAACTTTTTTTTCCGACTGGTCCGCACCATTAAAAAACCGGCTGCGGATAGACTCCATAACCTTCAAGACACCTGTAGGGACTTTAAAAATGGACATATTATAAATCGGCGATGCCCCAAGAACGGATTTCAAGAGAGTTAGACGACCGCCTATCGAAAGGGTTTTCACCTTCCACTTAGAGAGGCGAGATCTAAGCTTAAGAATAACGTCATCCCAAGCCTTAATACGAGAAGAGTATTCTCCTACCATAACGCCTAGATAGCGAAATTTGTTGCTCATAATAGAACAACCTATCAAAGAGGCTGCCCTCCTTCTTACTCTGCTCATGTCGGAAATCGAACCGAATCGCAAAACTAAGCCGAACTGGTCAAACCAAAATTGAATTGATCTTACGCGGTTCGGTTTTTAATTTTCATATATTTATGATTTCGGTTTTGGTTTGGATTTTTTTTAAATCAATTTTCGATTCAGTTTTGACCGGATGCTCGACCCCCCTTTAACAAGTTGAGAGGGTTAGTCAGCCTAAAGAGCGGAAATCATGGTTACCAAAAAAATGTGTTATATATGTTGTCGTATCGAGATTCTGAACCACATGACCTTTAGAGAGTTAGGTATCATGGCATATCAAACCGGTGCCAAATACCAATTTTTAGTGTCACCTCAACGCCACCTCATTTAACACCTACACCCCAAAACACCCCCATCACTCATAACATGTCGAATCCCATGTCATTTCTCTCATTTTGGCCCCACCCACCCATAAAAAAATTTCTTTTCCATTTCTTTAAACAAAATAAATTTCATTATTTCATTGACGTGTAATGTTTTTCTACGTAGAGGTGATCCATTTTGATCACTTGTTTTTGAGTATTGATCGTGTGTGGTGATAGTCTCCGTTTCATCCTACCAAATCACGCTACAAAAGTATACCATTATTTAGTTTTCATTCGATTAATCATATGGCTATATGGATCCGTAGATAGGTGACTTGTCCGCTGCATTTATATATTAATTTCATGTTATTTATATATATAATCACCTATAGTTGGGAGGTTGACATATTAAAGAGAGCATTATAAAACACATCACTTGGGTTGTTAGACATTTTTGTTTGTTTATAATTTGGGGTTTAGAAATTGAAAATAGTGTGTTTAAAAAAATGTGAGGGTTATATATAGTAAAAAGAGGGGGTTTATTTATATAAAAAAATTGAAATTCTTACCGTTTGAGGGCAACGGTCGAATTTATCTCACCTTTTCCTAAAGTGGCGTACGCCACTTAACAGGCGGAGAGGCCGGTAGTGGGTGATGGCGGTGTCATGGCGTGCGAGTGGTGGCTCCTCTTCGCCCTCCACGTCGATTTGGCAACACTTTATATGCATCTTTAGAGCATTCGTGATCGCTCGTGTTTTCCTCCAAAACGCCACCCGAAGACGCCACAACCCCACTGTGGGTGGCGTTTTCGTGTCTCGAGCCGTCACGGCCAGCCCAAATGGTCCTAGAAAATGCGATGGGATGGCGCCAGAGACCACATCGTGGCTCACGTTTTCGTGTTTAAACTTAGTTATTTTTCACGACGACACCTGTGGTGTTATTAGAGAGCCGTCACGGCCAGCCCAAATGGTCCAGGAAAATGCGATGGGACGGCGCCAGAGACCAGATCATGGCTCGCGTTTTCGTGTTTAAATTTACTTATTTTTCACGACGGCACCTGTGGTGTTATTAGAGAGGGGTGTTTTGGTGGATTTTGATGTTATGAGAAAAAAAAAGCAGTTTACACAACGGCTTGAACATGATGGCTTAACGATACCTAATGCTCTTAGAGACCTGGGTACCCTTGGCTCATGACTTCAAGCCATGGGCCAAAAAGTGATGTCACATCAGTAAAAAGTCTTATGGCACTAGACTTCTCATGGCACCACATTTTGTGGCTCCCTCCTTGGCACCACAAAATGTGGTGCCGTTGGAGAATTGTTTTTTTACATTTACATAAAATAAGAAATACACAATATAACTTAAATATATTTCATTAAAATTAAAAACACATTACAATAAAAATAAAAAACATAGTACGTAAAAAATACAATTTAGTGATTAAGATTCCATAAATACTCCACGAGGTCTTGTCGAAGCTCGGTGTGCACTTTTCTATCTCGAAGTTCTTTGGTTTTTCTAACATGTAAATCGCATCGTTTGATCCAAATTCGTTGAATGTCCGGTTGTGGATCAACGAACATATCTCTAAAATTCGGCACTTCAGATTTTTCCTCTTGCAATATCATGTTGTGTAATATTATACAACAATACATGAGTCTTTTCAACGCGTTGATTTAGTAAGCACGTGCGGGTTGTCATATAATTCCCCAACGACCTTGTAGGACTCCAAAAACTCGTTCAATATCTTTTCTTGAACTCTTTTAAACTTCAAGGTTTTTTCATCCCTTGCAATAGAATATGTTTTGACAAACGTAGCCCATGTTGGATAAATAATGTGGGCTAAATAGCAGTGTTGCAAAACAAGGACTACAGGGCCGATTAATTGCCGATTAGACACTACAAGGCCACCAACATTGCCGATTAATGTAACAGGGTCAAACAAATAGGTCAACAGTGGTCAACGGCGATTAACGGTGGTCAAACTTGCCGGAAACCTTCTAATCTTGCAGGAAGTACCTAAAACTCACCGTAAACTTGTTTTGATAACTTATATTAACTGTTTAAATCTATTACAAGTTGTTTTATAGAAAAAACTTGCCAATAATATCTAAAACTCGATGAAAATACACAAAACTTGCCAGAAATACCCAAATTTTGCCAAAAATGCCAATCCGATTAATCCCGTCTTGACCGATTACAAGCTACAAGGTGGTCGACCTCCCGGCTAACGATTCACGATTTTTGCAACCTTGCTAAATAGTAACCTTTGTTGTATGTTCTTCCGTTTACTACAAATGGAGCTTCCGGAGCTCTATCGACAAGAACATCATCAAATAACGGGAACCATATAACACATTAAGGTCATTATTTTCCTCCGGAACCCTAAAATATGCATGCATATTCCATAATTTTTGATCCGCAACGACTTCTAAGATAAGAGTTGGGTATTTATGATCACGTCTTTTGAATTGACCATGTAAAGACTTTGGGCAGTTTCTCCACTCCCAATGCATACAATCAATACTCCCAAGCATTTTCGGGAGTTCATGTTTTTCTTCATGCAATGCATATGTTTTTTCAATATCAAAGTGAACCTTCTTAAAAACTCTTCTACGTATAAATTATATATGCATTTAGTAAAGTTTTCTAAACATTCTCGTGAACAACGTTCAGCAATTTGCATGTACTCATCAAATGCATCGGGTTCTGTGTTGTATGCCAGTTGACGTATACTTCAAAATAGGACCAATACTTAAACGACCGACATCATCGTAACTTTGTTTAAAAAAACGAAAGTACTCGGGAAGAGGGTGAGCATCATATATCATTGGCTATTTTACTAAAAAATGTAGAACTCATACGATACCTTCGCCTAAAATTCTCTTTCAGGTATTTAGGAGGAGTGTCGTCCTCGCCAAAATAGTCGTCGATTAGCCATTGTTTCGCCTCCTCTCGTTGACGTTGTATGTATGTCCGCGTCCTCTTAGGAGCCGATCCCGATCCTGAACCCCCGGCTTCTTGATTACTCATAGCTAGAAATTGTTCATATGCCTCATAACTCAGCATATATCGCTCCGCATCGTCTTGAAAATAAATATCGTAATGATCAAAGGTGTTGGAATGTTAGGATACATAGTGGTTTTTTTAAGGAAAAATAAGTATTGTTGAAGTCGAAATGATATTGGAAGTGTGTATAAAATTTAGTAAAATAAAGAGGTATTTATAGAATTTTTAAAAGGTAAAAATTTGGAAATTGTGAGGAATAAATGCAAAAAAGGCTAGTAGGAGCCTCTCTATTGTTTTATAACGTTCAAAATATTCCAAAAAAATCATCCACGGGGTGGGCTGGTCACCACGACGCGAGAAGTCATGAGTCGTTGGCGCGAGAAAATGCTCGGCTGGTGGTATGTTACCCCCATGGCCTTCCCGGAGATTTTGGATGTCCTGGGCCGTAACCAAAAAAAGGCCCCCTTAAGAAATATTTGTGAGTAAAACAATCGTTATCGATGCTAAAAATAAAGTTACAAATATCCAAATATACTAATTGATGCTAAAAAAGTTATAAATATCAAAAAATAGTATTACAAATACCATTTTATTATATGAATAGTGCAATTCTACTAGCATTTTTCGAAACAAAGTTTTTCACCATTTCCTTATAATCGACATTATGTATAAACTACAATGATGCATAAACCATTCATACAATGTCACTCTAATTCACTAAATAACTAATAAATAATAAACCTATATGATTATTGAGCATTATCTCATATGATCACTAATAGATTAATAACATTTAGAGTACGTAGGTCTAAAACTTGCCAAACAAGCAAAAAAAAAATTGTGGCACTAGAGGCCTAGAGCAAATGACATCTTATAATTCTATTAACTTAGATGTGTTGTTTATCAATTTATACATAAAAGTGATCACAGGACACTAAGGCGGCATCAATTCTAATCACTAATCGGATAACTAAATGGGTGATTTTCAAATTCCTAACAAATTAAAGATCTCAATTAAAAATACAATGTAAATAAATGGGAGTTTTACCTTATGTGTTATAAATGGTATCATTGTTGTCTGTTTTGATTCCGAACTTCCGATCGATATCAAAACTCAAGGCTATGATACGGTTTTTTTTCTTGTTTGTGGGACGTCAAATACTCGAATAGACATATAAATAGAGGTGTACAAAACGGGTTTTTTTAAACCGAACCGGTTTTAGTCAACCGGTTCGTAAACCGGTTTTGGCCAAAACCGGTTCGGTTCTAAACCGGTTTTCCCATCCAAAATCTTGAACCGATACGAACCGGTTCAAACCGGTTTGCCGTAAACCGATTTGAGTAATGAATTTTTTTTCCAATACCTTTTAACCTCTACTTATTAAATGACATCTAGTATTAAATGTACGAAATATAGTTATTAAATATGGCATGTACCCTCTAGTACTTTAGTTTCTTAGCCTGCAATTGGTTAGAAAAAGAATACAAAAAACATGATCATTCAATGACACACTGTCACTCTGAAAATCACATGTCACATGTTAACCTTTCTAAAAAAAACGGTTCACAAATCGGTTTATAAACCGGTTTCAAACCAGTGGTATTTAAAAAACATGAACCGGTTCATAAACCGGCGGTTCAGTTTGGGTCAAACCGGTTTTCAAAAATCGGTTTAAAAAAAACCGGTTTCGGTTTTTTTTTTTCAGTTCGGTTCATAAACTGGTTTTTTTGCCCACCTCTGCATATAAAGACCTACATAGTAATAGCAAGTATTCAACGTCATGTAAAAATCTTCAACTGGACTTCAAATTTAGCCTATCAAAGTATCAAATCTATTTATGAAATGGGCTTTTGAAAAGAATTGGTGCCCCTCCTAATAATTGGGCCCTGGGCACTAGCCCATGTTACTCCTGTTACCCCACTCTTAATCAAACTGGTTTTGGTTAGATTAGACATCAAGAGTGAGTAGTGCGAAAAAAGAAAAATAGTTTAAGGCTTATTATGTCTAACCTAGCCCATATCAAACCTGACCAGTCACATCAAAAATACACAATTCTTAATTCTTAACATCACAGCCGCGATGTCAACCAACTTGTAGCTGATGACCAGGTGTTCGTTTTACTCAATTTCTTCTTTTATGTTTGTAATTGATTGTTGTAGATCTGATAAAATAAGAGAATTATATGCATAAAGATATATTATATTTTTGTTTTAGTAGTTAGAAGATAGATTATTATATTTATATTAACGTTCTTATACATATATTAGTTATATATGATATGGGTATATAGATGATGTTAGTGACAGTGATACGGCCTGAAGTTAATCTTTTTTTTTTGTATATTCAACACCAGATAATGAAATATACAAGTAGTTAATAACGTTTATAGTGCTAATATATTTTATCCTTTTGTGATGAAGGTTGTGAGACGAGCATACTTGCTATGGAAGTTGTGATGGTTGTTTGCCGAACGTCTATTCTTATATGGGCTCGACATATGCAAATATGCTTTGAGATTCCGGAAGTTTTTAGTTGCCTTCAAAACAACATGAATGAAAACGCCATACATCGTGACATAAAGAGTGCCAAAATTGTTTTAGATGATGTGTGGAATGTCAAAAATTCTTGACATTTGCTTCAATAGCCAAAAGTTTCTTATATACCCATAAAATGTCAAAGACCCAATGAACCAATCTTGGCCTTCCATCTCTTTTAAATCTACGGTGTAGATTAATACCCTTTTATTTATTAAAAAAATAAATAATATCTGTAAGGGTATGATGGTCATTTATTTTTACAAATCTATTTCTCTCACTAAGTTTACTTTCTCTCTCAATCCTCAAAATCAATCGTTCTAACCATAACCCAATCTGTAACCCTAACCCTAACCCCTAAATCAATCGTTCTAACCATAAAAACAATCATTTCTAACTCTAATTTTACCACTAAAACGATTGATGGATATTGTTGCCGAACGTGCGGCTAGAAAGGCGGCTAAATCGGAGGTCCAATCATTCTTGAAACCGTCACCAGTTGCTGGTGACGGTAACTTTTCCGATTAATGCTTTCTTTTTATGCTTATTTTGCTTATTAGGCTTAGTTTTTATGCTTATTCTTGTTTTTGTTTGTTTTTGTGCTAAATATGCTTATTTGTATGCTTATTGATAGTTTTGATCAGTTTTTAGAGAATGAATATTGTTTTGTGTTGAAATGAGTAGTGTTTTTGAATGATTTTTTTAGACAATCATGTATGATTCTGTGTTAAGTTTGTTAATTGAGAATCATATATATTGCTTTTTAAGGACATTGTTGATGTGTTTTGATAAGAGATTTAAAGTGTTTTTTACTTTTGGGGGCTATTTGATATGAAATTAGGGACTAGTTGAATGTGTATTAGCTTGTTGATAATGTGGTGCTAGTAAGTGGACTGATGTGGGGAGATTGGGATTAGCGGAGTGGAGGGATAGATGGGTGATTACGTGGTAGGCGGAAACTGGTTAACGTATGCTTCAAAGTACAAGGAAGCTTGTGATCCTCTTGTAAGTTTTTTGAAAAATTCATATGATTCCAGATACTTGTTTTTATTTATATATATATGTATATGATTTTCTATGAATCATTTATGTCTCACCATGAATCATATATGATTCAGTTTGAGCATTTAAATTTTGATATATGTACAGTTTTTTTAGTTTTGCTTTTCTCTGTTTTGTATTGTAGAAGAAGTTGTTTTCTAGGTATCTAAAAGAGCAGAACCATTCAAGTCACGAAGCTGTTACTAATATGAGACCATTCATCCTAAAGTTGAAGTGGCGAACTTCAAATAATCATGTAGATTGTGGGGTATTTGCAATGATTCATATGAAGAATTACGTTGGTGATGCTCCTAAGAATTAGGAGTTCGGTTTATGTGAAGAATCTGATAAATAGGTTTCGATGTTACAGCGCTTGAGGTATAAGATTTCTACCAAGATTATGTTGCACCAGTTCAATGCAGTTTCAAATAAAATGTTTGATTTCGCTTTCATGTTTGAGACAATTAATACTGAGCAAGCGAGGGTCTCAATGATTGTTGATGCAATTAAGAACAAGAATAATCGTGATCCACCCAAGCAAGTGAAAGAGACTGATACGGCCAATGTAGTTGTAGGTGTGAAAGAAGCGGTTGATTAAGTGAAGGAAAAGGGGCGTCGGAAGAAGTGATTTCTTATTTTTAACTGATTCTGAATGGTAGAAATTTTTATAAAACTAATGGTAGTTGTTGATGGTAGTTGATGGTAGAAGTGATGGTAGTTGTTTTTAACTGATTCTGGTAACTTTTCTGATGGTAGTAGTTGCATTTCAAATTCTGATGCTATGAAATTTAAATATTGCTTTGCTTCCTTGATTAATCTTTGATTAAGCAAATCATATATGATTCCCCATGAATCGTATATGATTCACCATGAATCGTATATGATTCACCATGAATCGTATATGATTCACCATGAATCGTATATGATTCATCATGAATCGTATATGATTCATTCATGGATCGTATATGATTCATTCATGGATCATATATGATTCATGAGAATCAATCAAATTCTTGGGCACTTGGCCTAACACACCACTTACATGATATATGATTCATAGAAATTCATATATGATCCATGAATGATTCATATATGATTTATGGTGAATCAATCAAATTCTTGGGCACTTGGCCCGACACACCACATACATGATATACGATTCATAGATAATCATATATGATCCATGAATGAATCATGTATGATTCATACATGAATCGTATATGATTCATACATGAATCATATATGATTCATACAAGACAACTTTAATCTTACGTAAAAAATAGTTTAAACTATCAAATCTGCTAGAACATTAAACATAAAGTAATTTAATTAAAATCTCAAACACTTTTTCGACAATATTAGAAATTAAATAAAGGAAAAAAATATAAGCTAAGTTTTTTTTTTGAAAATGCAAAACTATTCAAGAAGCTGTATTTGATTGTTCCTTATTAACAATGTGTGCAGTATAACTGTTTCTCTCCTCTTATTCAGTAGCACTAGCAGCAGTTCTCCTTTCTTGTTCGGCAACAGCTTCAGTTCTCGCTAGTTTTGCAATATATTTTGGATTTAAA
>BQNB010075499.1:0-18199 GCA_026074375.1 Tanacetum coccineum
CTTAGTTTGCCTATAAATACTAGCCTATTCTCCACTAATTTTCTCACCTTTTGCACACACTTTCATTCTGTTTTAAATCAGTTTATACTCTCCTACAATCCTTTGATCATTTAATCACAAAGCTTTGTTTCCAAGTGATCCAAACTTAATTCCTCAAGTGCAAGAGAAGTATACTTCTTATCATCAAGTCAAGAAGTGTTATAGTGTAGTTGGTATTGTTATAAAGTTGTGTTAGATCTTGTAAGTCATTTGTGTATATTGTGAAGGTGTGTATTGTAGTTGTGTATAATAGTTAGATTGTGGTGATCATTATAAGTATAGTTAGATCAGGGTGATCTTTGTAAGTAGTGTTAGATTGGTGTGATTGTAGTAGTGTCTAGGCATAATAAAGTTGTGAAGCGTAGTGAAGTTGTTAAGCGAAGTGAAGTAGTGAAGCGAAAAGAAGTCGTGAAGTCAAGCAAAGTTGTGAGTTGTTGTAAAGTGGTGTGATTAGCATACAAGAGTTGTGATAGATTGGTTCTAGCTAGGATTATAACTCGACATTTTGCTTAGTGTCAGAAATTGGTGTAAGCAAAGTTGTGAACGGTTTTCTCCGCCTAAAGGGATTTTGTTGACATAGTGAAGAGAACTCTCAAGTTTGGTGCTCGGGGAGTAAAGTAGGGCGAAGAGGTGCTTCGTTACCGAACCACTATAAATCTTTGTGTTGTGGTTTGATCTTTCTAACACTTATCTCTTGTCTTTCATATTTACTTGACATTTACTTACTTATATTGTTCATATTGTGCACATATTGAGATCATACAAAGTCGAATCTAAATTTTTATAAAAAAGCATAACATTAATTTAAAAAGCGGTAAACTATTCAACCCCCCTTTTAGTTTTCCACAAACCTATTCAACAAAATCCGGAAACCAAATTAGATGAGGTTATCCCTTTTGAAAAACAAAGTGATGATCTTAAAAAGAGGCTTGCAAAAAATAACGAAGCCAAAATGGTTATTTACAATGCTTTGCCAAGAAAAGAATATGAAAGAATTTTCATGTGTAATACGGCAAAAGAAATTTGGAAAACTTTGTTAATCACCCATCAAGGTAAGTACCAACTCAAAGATAACAATATCGACCTTTTGGTACAACAATATGAATAATTCATCATTTCTAAAGACGAATCTATAGATAGTGCTTTTGCTAGATTTAATACTATTATTACTAGTCTAAAAGCTCTTGATGAAGGTTATTCTAGCAAGAATTATGTTAGGAAGTTTCTTAGGGCTCTACATCCTAAATGGAGAGCAAAGGTCACGGCGATTGAAGAGTCGAAAGACTTAACATCACTGTCACTTGATGAACTCATCGGGAATCTCAAAGTTCACGAGATGATCATCAAGAAAGATTCTGAAATAGTCAAAGCTAAGGGAGAAAGAAAATCTCTTGCTTTAAAGGCTAAGAAAGAATCTAGTGATGAGGAGTGTTTAACTTTCAAAAGTGAAGACGAAAAATATGCCATGATGGTTAGAGACTTCAAGAAGTTCTTCAAGAGAAGAGGTAGATTCGTAAGACAACCTCGAAACGACAAAAAAGACGTTCCAAAGAAGCCGAGATGACAAGAACGGAAAAGTAATAGAAAATGTTTTAGATGCGGTGATCCAAATCATCTTATTGGAGAATGTCCAAAACCACTGAAAAACAAGAACCAAAGAGCATTCGCCGGAGGTTCTTGGAGCGATAGCGGTAAAGAAAATGATGAAAAGATTAAAGACAAAATGTGTCTCGTAACTCAAACGTCAAATAAGATATGCCTTGGAGTCGACTTGGAACCCGATGAGTGGATAAAGGATAGCGGATGCTCTAAACACATGACGGGTAACCGAAAGCTCTTCTGAAGCTACAAGGCATACAACGGAGGTAACATTATTTTTCGTAGTAATCTTCGCGGTAACATCATTGGCAAAGGTACGATTTCGAATGACTCTCTCAAAATAGATAATGTAAAACATGTAGATAACTTAAGATTTGACTTGTTAAGTGTAAGACAAATATGTGATAATAAGTGTAGAGTAACTTTATCTGAACATGATAATGAAATCACTAAGGATGGTAAGGTTATAGGTAGAGCTATTAGGAAGAAAGGCTTATATGTGATGAAATTAGGAAATAAGCCAGAAGATAAAATTTGTCTTGCAACGATTGATGAAAACTCCACGTTGTGGCATAGGAGATTAGGTCATGCTAATATGCGTCTCATTCAATCGTTAGCATCTAAGGAATTCGTTAGAAACTTACATAAGCTTAAGTTTGATCAACACTTCTGTGATGCTTGCAAAATTAGAAAACAAGCTCACCCTAGTCACAAAGCTAAGAATATTGTCTCAATGACTAGATGCTTAGAGCTCCTTCATATGGATCTCTTCGGTCCATCAGTCGTATGGAGTTACGAAGGAAACCGCTACACCTTAGTCATAGTAGATGACTACTCTAGGTATACTTAGACTAGATTCCTTAAAGATAAAACCGAAGCCTTCGATCAATTCAAAATGTTTAGTAAGAAAATTCAAAACCAATTAGGATGTACAATAGTGTCAATAATAACCGACCATGGTAGAGAATTTGATAATGAAGTGCAATATGGAGATTTTTGTAATGCCAATGGTATTACACATAACTTCTCGGCTCCACGCACTCCATAATCAAATGACGTGGTAGAAAGGAAAAATAGGACACTAAAAGAAATGAGTAAAACAATGTTGAATGAACAATCGTTACCTCAAAAGTTTTGGTGTAACGCCATAAATACTTCAACATACATTCTCAACCGAATCCTAATTAGAGCCATCCTAAGAAAAACACCTTATGAACTCCTGAGAGGTAGGAACCCTACTCTTGATTATTTTAGATTGTTTAGAAGCAAGTGCTTTATTTTAAACACTAAAGACTACCTCACTAAGTTTGACCCAAAGTCATACGAAGGTGTCTTTTTAGGTTATTCCCAAAATAGTAAAGCCTACATCATCCTTAATAAACACACTAGGAAAAATCAAAGAATCACTCAATGTGACATTCGATGAAACTCCTTCACCCTCTAAGACATCACCCTTGGTGGATGATGACTTAGATGAAGAAGAAGCAATTAAGGTTACTGAAAAGAAAATCTTAGAAAGTGACATTGAGGATGAAACTTTAGAGATTGACTAAATAGTCAATAATAAGGAATCTAGGAACCATCCATTACAAAATGTCATAGGAAACCTTAACCAAAGAACTCTTAGGTCACAAGCCCAAAACCAAAGTAACTTCTTTTGTTTTATATCAACTATAGAACCTAAAAATGTGAATGAAGCCTTAACGGATGAAAGTTGGATAATCGCTATGCAAGAAGAATTAAATCAATTCATTGCTAATGATGTTTGGGAGTTAGTTCCACAACCTAGGAATATGACAATCATAGGAACTAAGTGGGTGTTTAGAAATAAGTTAGATGAGAACGATGTTGTTTCTCGAAATAAGGCTAGGTTAGTTGCTCAAGGCTATAATCAACAAGATGGCATCGATTATGATGAAACGTATACCCTAGTTGCTAGACTTGAGTCTATTAAAATACTATTAGCTTATGCGTGTGCGTTAGATTTTAAGCTATTCCAAATGGATGTAAAAAGTGTATTCCTGAACGGTTTTATCAATGAGGATGTATACGTGGCACAACCTCCAAGATTCATTGACTTTGAAAAACCGGATCATGTTTATAAACTTAAGAAAGCTTTATATGGTCTTAAACAAGCACCCAAAGCTTGGTATGATAGATTAAAAGCTTTTCTTATTAAACATGAGTACAAAATGGGAATGGTAGATAACACACTTTTTACCAAGAAGAAAAGTTCAAACCTCATCATCGTTCAAATATATGTCGATGACATTATATTCGGCTCGACTTGTCAAGACATGTGTGATGAATTTGCCAAAATCATGCATGACGAGTTCGAGATGAGCATGATGGGTGAACTTAACTTCTTCCTTAGACTACAAATAAAACAAATGGAAGATGGTATCTTCTTTAATCAATCTAAATATATTAAAGAAATGCTTAAGAAATTTGGCTTAGAAGATTCTAAACCAATGAAAACCCCCATGTCCTCCGATACTAAACTCACGAAAGACGAAGAGTGTGAGTCGGTAGATAGTACCAAGTATCGAGGCATGATAGGTAGTTTATTATACCTAACGACAAGTAGGCCCGATATCATGTTTAGTGTCTGCCTTTGTGCTCGCTTCCAAGAGGCTTCCAAAACCTCTTACCTTGAAGCGGTTAAGCGTATCTTCCAATACATTAAAGATACTATGCACTTAGGATTATGGTATCCGAAGGGGACCGGCATAGAAATTGTAGTATATGTCGACTCTGATCATGCGGGATATTATGTGGACTGAAAGAGCACTAGCGGTATTTGTACGTTCGTAGGATGTTGTTTGACATCTTGGTTCTCAAAGAAACAAACCACTCTTGCTATATCCACTACCCAAGCCGAATACATAAGCACCGGAAAGGCATGTTAACAAGCACTATGGGTGAAACAAGCTCTTATCGACTATGACGTTCGACTCGATGACGTCCCGATCATGTGTGACAATAAAGGCACGATTGACCTTAGCAAAAACCCGATGCAACACTCTCGAACCAAACACAACAAAATTTGTCACCACTTTCTTTGTGATAATGTCCATAAATGACATATCTCTATCAAAAAAGTCCCGTCCATCCACAACATCGCCGACATTCTTACTAAACCCCTTAAACATGAATCGTTTAACTATCTACGTCTTGGTTAAGGAATGATGGAACACATTCCATAAATCATCTTCTCTTTCTTCTGTCTTGATTCTAGTCCGTGTTCCACTTCATGTTGTGAAAACTTAAATACTTCATCCGAAGTACTTTGAGCATTTTTAATTAGCGAAATGCAAATTAAAACATCACTCCTCTTTGAAATTTTTTTGTCAAATTTCAGTCCAAAATCCCTCTGCTGAGGGCGGCCCCCATATCTTAGCGGCCCCTGGATTAAAACGGGCAGCCCCCATATCGATATGGGACCGCCATTGGTGAGACCATATGTTTGTCACCCTTTCATTTGGTAAAACACAAAAACAAACACCCCCTCTCTTATTGTGAATGATACATACTAAAACACTCTTATTGATGATAGGTGAAGAAGAATGTCTCAAGATGCACACAAATATCTAGAAACTCACATTTTTTAACTCTAAACAAATCTTACTCTCTTAATCACACCAACTCTTCTAAAAAATCACCATACTTAAAAATACCTTGTCAACCTATTCATGAAGGAAGAATTGTTGAGAAAACATTTGATTCCAAAGGTATCTTAGAAAAGAACCTAAACAAAACTGGATTTCAAAACCTCCTTCATTTAAAAGCCTTATATCCAAAATTCATACACGAATTTTATCAAACATTTGAACTCACTCTATTAGGTGATCTTTGGATCATACTGTTTGAAATAAATGGTAAACAAGTTGGTGCATCATTTCGAGATTTTGGAACACTACTCAACATTCCGTTTGAAGGACATTGTTTTTATAACAATGAATGGTCTCTAAAATCCATCAACAAACACAACACTACTTCAACAAAAGATCCTCTTTATACCAAATTAACCCATCCAACCTCAATCATATACAATTTAACTAAGAAACGTCTCAATGATTTCAAGTTTGCGCTTGAGGATCCATATAACCTTTTCGTCGAAGAGATTTGTCCTTGTCTCAAAATGATACATCTTCTCATTCGTAAGACCTTCATATGTACCGTTGATATTGAAAAAAATTTATTGTCGGCTTGTGAAGCCTATATGATATTCTTCATTACTTCCTCCACACCCTTCAACATCTCTCATTTCATCCTAAATCGAATAAATGACTTCAAACATAGATTCAATGGCACCCTGCCATATGGACTCTTGTTGTCAAATTTTCTTGACAAACTAACTGAATTTTCTCTAAATAATCATAAATTCACCTTGTAACGACCCAAACCCGCTCCAGAGAGTAGGCCGAAACGTCATAATCATGGTGTCATATCAAAGCATAATAAAGGCATAAAGTCATAAATGATAATGATAGAACAAAAGATGGAAAGACGGAACAAAACATTCGGCTTCCCGATTATGAAGATTAACAAGAAGTCAAACGTTAACAGAAGTCTAAATGGACCTAAAACAAGTGCCAAGATAGTATAAGCACTCAAAGTGTCTGCGATAAAAAGAAAGAACTAAATGGTCACTAAGGATTCCAAGCCACACTCACTCAAGCCCAATCTTCCCTCTAGATACCTGCCAGAATAAGAAAGAAAGAAATACGGCTAGGCATAACCGCTCAGTGAAACGGATATAATAACAATGTTAAGTAATAAGTATGGAATTCCGGATAATAAATAAAAAGCATCGAAAGATCATGAGTGTCCAAGAGGAAACCGGAGAATGCTCATGAAGAAAAGGAAATAAACATGTAAAGCATGGGTGAAAGAAGTAAAGATGACATAGATATCATGGATAGTAAAAACATAGATAATAAGGAAATTGCCCACGATCTTATATAATCATACAGTCATAATAATAAAGTCGTGAATACAAAGCATAAATGAGAGGGCTGCCTCAACATGTAATAGAGTGGTGACCTCTTATAATAATATGGGTGGAGGGACAGCTCCAATGGTGAAGGTAATGTAGAGCACACACCAACCAATCACCAGGAACGTGTAAACATGTAAAACTAGGATGCACCCCCATACGCCCCTGAATAATAAATGGCCAAACATGAAAATAATATTGTAACATGAAAAGGGACGCCGCGTGAAATCACTCCAAACGCGAAGAGAGTCAGACACAGGTGCCTCATGTTCACGTCATGGTAACCTCCATAACTAGTGAAGTCATGTAAATCATGGTCCTGCGTATATAGTAGCTCGGGCAATAAGATAATCATGAAATCAAACATTTATAGGAATCATTGGCAAAAGACATAAAATGGGAACTAGCATTCTGTGGATGATCAAGAAAGAAAGAATGTCCTTACTGAAAGGACGGATATATTTGTACTTATGTCCACAGTACGGAAAGAATATGATAAGAAGATGGAAAGCATACTTCCTGCTTAAAATGCGATCTACATGTGTAAATGGAACATATATAAGTTACTTGTTCATGAATAAGGTTACTTTCCCATTTTTAGTAACTTTTTAATTTTAGTAACTATCTTTTTAGAACTATCTATAATTAGCATGAATCCTTTTTAGTACTTTCCATGATTTAACATAGTTCCATGATAATATGTTTCATGATTATAGTCTTGTTATAGTGGGTATTTTCCAAAAATAGCAGCTTCTAATGATAGTAAGTTTCCTAACATAACTTTCCTTAATTAACTTTCCCATAAATATAACTTCCCTGGTTTAATAAGTTTTCCATAATTAAACTTCCCAACAATAACTTCTAAAAAAAAACGAGGTTCTATGAAATAGTAAGTTTCCATAAATAGCAATGTTTCTATATTCTGTATTTACAATCCAAATCCTTGAATCTTACAAAATTTACGTAATTAGACCCTTTTAGTAAATAATTTAATTAAACAAAATCTTAATTATCCATATTTGTTAACACACATTAGAACACAAGTGCAAAATAAAGAATAAGCCCTTATAATAGCAAATATGGTATTTTCATACTTAATACTTAATTACTGATCAACCTTGTACTTTTCATAATTTAACACTTTTAGTCCCTCAGTTTTAAATACAAATCGAATTATATATATAAATAAATATATAATTAACATGTTTAATACCCATAACAATTATCAAATGACAATTTATACCCTTCTACTTATTTTTCTCAGAATCTATACATTATATTAACATGCCATAATCACCCTGAAAGTTTCAAAAATTAACAAACACATCAACCCCTTATACCTTTAAAACACAAACGGGTAATTCAATAAAATGCACAAAAACCCTAATTAAAATTTTACCCCAATATTTACAGAATTTTCCTACATCATAAGCAAGTATATGGACCTGGGAAAATATAAAAAACCACTAACCCTAATTCTTTTTTCCAATTTTAATTTTCTCCATTTCCTTCAAAATCAAAATACGGCAAAACTTAAAAACTCCACAATAAAATCCTAAGTCTTTTATAAAAAATTTTTCTAACAATTTTATCTGGTTCATACATGAAATATTACAAGTCATAAAAATTATAAAACGAAAGTATAAAATTTATTAGAGGCCGAATACAATTCTTGGAGCAATTATTAGGGATTTAGATCATGTTTAAAGCTTAATAAATCAAAATAACGTGCATGTAAATTTTTCTCATGAACAATCAGATTATATAATGTAAGAATGAGTAAATAAAAATACCTTGAAAAATTATGAGGATGATTTTATTGAATATTGAGTTCGTCTAGGAATATTCGAATCTCAAAAGAACACCATAAATCAATCAAAGCCTCAAACCAATGAACCAATAATTTCTTTAGCTCCCTTGTACTCCCAAGAACCCTATAAAAAATCGATCCTATCCTTGAAAAAAAAAAAATGGTGGCCGCCAAACTTTAATTGTTTAGGCTTTCGGAAAATGGTTTTTTAATATATTTTACAAATGAAAATTGTTATATAATAGATATAATAACATAAAAAGCCAGATTTTGGTATTCAAGGGATATAAATCAGATTTTTAATTTTCCAAAAATATTTTTTAATTTCCACTATTTTATTTAATATGTAATATGTATAATAAAAGTATTTAACTTATAACTTATTTTGCAAAATACATATATATAATAAAAATTATTTTTCCTTTTTGCCAAATATATAAGGAATATTTTAATCTTATACTAAATTTCATACTTGACACATTAGTACAGTTATAATATAATAACACTTGATTGAATTTTATTCATGCTTTTATTAATTTTCTGACATAGGGGCATTTTGGTAATTTTGCACTTGTTCTTGATTTTAGGTTTTACAAACTTTCTTCCCCGCTTAAAAGATTAATTCGTCCTCGAATTAGACACATGATAAATCTAAAAAGGACATACCAATCATGGAAGAAAATGAGGATAAGAAGCCCGAATAGACATCCTCGGGTCTCCCCAAGTGCTTCCCGCTCGGTATGATTCCTTCCAAAGAATTTGACAAAAGGAATCGTATTGTTGCACTCATGACTCTTCCTGTACGGTCCTAGAGAATAGACTCAGCTCATCCGTGTAAGAGAGATACTTGTTAACCTCCTAAAAAAAAAAATAAGGAGAGTAAGGATACATGAAATACATTGTGAAACATGAGAAAAGTTGAGGAAGGGTAACGCCAAACGATGATACCTCACAACGCGAATCAAGAATTTCAAAGGTCCCTAAAACGAGTACTAAGCTTTGCCCTTGATACTACAAAAACGCCTGACTCACCACGTGGAGGTGATACTTTCAGAAAACATGCTCACTCCCTGGAACTCCTCACGCTCTGCGATGCCTTTCGGCTTTAACGTCTTCCTGACGTTTCTGAGCTCCTTAAAGCTATTCCTTTGGAGACTGGCGACCTTTTCATTAGTCCACCTCAACGATCTCCGGACCCTCAAGAATACGTTCACCAACCTATCCCAACAAATAGGATCCTACATATCTACCATACAACATCTTCTAAAGGAGCGCATAAATGCCTCGGCAGCCAACTGTATTGTAGGCAAACTCCACTAGACATATAAGTCATCCAATTTCCTGCCCATGTCTAAAGCACATGAACGTAACATATCCTCTAATTTTAATCGTACGCTCCGAACTGCCCCGTCGGTCTCAGGATGAAAAGCCCGTAATAAACTTGAACCTGGTTCCCCAAGCTTTCTGTAAACCTTCCAGAAACAAGACGTGAAACGCAAACTCTATCTGACACGATCGCTGATGGAGTACCGTGTTAATCGTATAATTTCTTGTTTGGAACATTTCGCTATTTTAAACTAACGGGGTAAGCCTTACGGATAGGAAGAAAATGTGCCAGATTTATCAAGCGGATCAACAACAACCAAGAGAGTCATCGTGCTTCCTCTTAATCCATGGTAACCCGGTAACAAAAACCATGGATATTTCGTCCCACTTCCAAACAATAATAAACAGGAATCTCTAACGGTTGCGCAATAACCCACGATGCACGTTGGTGTTCAATCATAACCTGCTGACCATGTTAAACACTTTGACACAAACGTAGAGGACCACATAAGACATAATTCGCGTTACATACCCACTCCAACCAAAAGTGTTGCTTAGATCGAGGTACAATCTTCGTCGAACCTGGATGGATTGAAAATGGAGAACTATGTGCCTCAGTCATCAAGGCTTCTCTAAGTGTAGGATCCTCTGGTACGCATAATTTAGTACCCTGCCATAAAATGCCATCGTCATCAACGCGAAACTCGGTCTGCTGATCAATGATATCTTAAAATAATTGCCCAGATTTCTTTCTCTCCGTCCATCCTTCTGAGCATTCTTGATCTGTGAATATAGGTTAGAGCTCAACCCTCAGACTAGCCCAAAAACCACTCTGTCCACGAACACATAATTCGATATCCAAACACTCAAGGTCGCGAATAATCTCTTCTTCCACTTTGATACCAGCTAACAATACCCGGACTTGCCATACTCAAGCATCATACCACCACATTGCTTACCCATGGTACTGAATGTGGTGTCATAATCCTTTCAATAACTCCAACAACCCACTGTTCTCATATCCAATCTCGCTGAGTGAAAATATATTTAAGGCCTATGACGGTAAAAATATCATACACGACGTCCGCCATATAAAAGTAGTAGTCTTCACACACACACACATTAAGAGCGAAAGACAACTGCTTGCTAACACTCCAGATCATGAGTAGGATAGTTCACCTCATAGGGCTTTAGTTGTCGTGAGGCATAGGCAATCACTTTCCCATGCTGCATGAGTACACAACCAAGACCTTTCTTAGAAGCATACACGGTAAATCTGAAATTTCACCTAACCAGATGGGAGAGTAAGAATAGGCCAGGAAACCAACGCTGCATTAAGTTCTTCAAAGCTATTTCTCGCATCTTCGTTCCATACAACATCTCACCTTTTCGCATAAAGGCTTGGTTAGTAAGGCCAATCTGTGAGAAAACCCTCTAACCGAATCTGCGTTAAGAACCTGCTAAGTACCAAGAAAACATCCGTACTTCGGTCCACAGAAACGTCGGTCCTTGGCATTTAGTGAAGCCTCAACCTCGCCGGATCCATTAGTAATTCCTTCTGCTGAACAATGTGACCCAGAATGCCACCTTACCAACCAAAAATTCGCACTTGGAAAACTTTGGCATATAAATTTCTCCTGTCTTAAAATGTAGAACAGTGCGGAGATTGCTCACTCGGTTCCTTCATTAGAATTTAGATATAACCAGGATATCATCAATGAACCACAATGAACGAACTTGTCCAAAATTCATTGAAAAACTCGTTCATCAAGTCCATAAATACAGCTGTAGCCATGTCGGTGAGACCAAAAAGCATAACCAAGAATCCAACTGACTGAAAATTTGTGAAAATCAGTCTTTGGAAATGTCCGCTCTTCACATATCGCAACTGATGGTACCAGATCGTAAATCAATTCTTGGAAAAATGTTAAGCGCCCTGAAGCTGACCGAAATAAATCATCGATACTGGAAGGGGATAACGATTAACAATGGTGATCTTTGTTCAATCACGGTAGTCGATACATAATTCTCATGCTACCGGTCCATCTTCTTGACACACAGAAACCGGTGCAAACCCCATTGGCGATACACTCGGGCGAATAAAACCACGCTCTAAAACAATTCCTGTAATTGGTCTATCAACTCCTTTTTAACTCAATCAGGTGCCATGCGATAAAGGAGCCTTGGAGATTGTCTCAGCTCCGGAATGAGCTCAATGTTAAACTCAACAACGCGAATTAGAGGTATCCCTTCCCAGAAGTTCTCTGGAAATACTTCTTGAAATTCGGAAAAACCATCGGCTGATCATGAATAGAAGAATCGTCAGAAGTCGTGTCAAGAATGGTATCCAGAAAACCTCACAGCCATACGATAGAAAGAACGTGCTGTTTAAAGCGGAAAATGATCTTCATAGATTTTCCCGGTAAGGAACCAAGATAAAAAAATTCAGGAGCATGAATATCCGCCGAATATAACACGACGGGAATGACAGTCAATCGTAGCACGTGTGCCTGCTAACCATCCAACCCAAATTATGTCAAATTCACACATAAGGCCCAAAAGGGGGAAAAAAAAAAGTTGGCATAACTGAACGAATCTTGTCATCAACTGTAGAGGAAATACTCAATATACATGGTAATAGAAACGTGCGAGTCCTTCAAGGGCGTGGATATAACATAATACTAATGATCAAGTACTAATAGGTGTCATAGTAAAAAACCATAGAAGCAAACTTGGTAGATTAGTCACAGAATGTGTAGCACACCCGTATCAAATAAAACAAACACTGCACGTCCGAATATAAATAATGTACCAGTGATGGTACCATGAAGGTAGTTGGGCGGCCTAATCCCTATAAGTGCAAAGACACAGCCTGATCGTCAGGCTTCTAGTCAGCATGACTAAGACAAACCTAGCACCAGTGTTCTTTTCCTGTCAGTCCACCGCTGGAGATGACCAGCCTAGCCACAATTTGAAGCAAGTACCTAGCATTCACGACGACACTCTCCTGGTAGTCTACAGTCCACATGTGTTGCAAACAGTGATATAAACCTGCTGAGGGTACCCTGGACTGCTTGGGAACCAGAGTTGGTAGACTCGGAGAATGCTGACCTCTGTACCTTTGTCAACGTCCATACCAGAATTCCTGTTGTCATGAGAGTAGTTGTTGTTATTGTTGTTACGGTAGTTACCACCACCGCCCTGCCTGTCAGACCCTTGACGGTCATTTTTCTGTCGGTCATCACTCTGACCGTGACTCCTGTGACTACCCTGTTGACTGTAAGGGTGATAACGGTCTCACACACATGTGGCCTCTTGTCTGAACATATCGGACCTATCATAGTCATACCCCATCACAAGGATTTCCGAAGTGCGTGCAGCATGGCCTCCACCTGAGCAACATCCGTATTACATGTATACACTGACATGGTCCAACGATTGACTTATGAAGAACCCCAACAGAAAGTTCTTTCGCCTGCTCTTCTGCAGTGCCATCAGCCCTGTCCTAGAAAACTGCTAGGTTCTGAGAAACGCTGCATGGACTCATACTATTTTCACTCGCCCTTATGGCGATGGAATGGTATACCCTCTTCAAATTCTCTTGCTCGGCTCGAGGGAAAAACTGAAAAAGAAACACTCTTTTGTAAGCTGCCCCAGTCAAAGTAAGGACCCATGCCATCTCCACCTTGGCCTTCTTATAGGCCTTCTTCCACAATGCTAACGTCCGCGTCACCCTCAAACCTAGTAAACTGCCAATCTGGGGGTATTAAAGCATCATTACAATCCATCACGTCGAAGAACTTCTCCATATGGGGATATCCAAATCTCAGCATCAAACAGGGGCTACTGCCTTCTCGAACGAAGGGGGTTTCTGCTTATATTGAAGCGCCAATCAAGTATGAATATGACGGTGGAAGGATTACCACCCGAAGCACCAGCCGCGGTAATTCTTCGCGAACATCGCTCGCGAATCTGGGTGGGACATGGCATCCACGGCTGCTTGGACGGTCCTGCAGGAGTTCAGCATCGTACGAGTGTTCACCATCTGACATTGCAAAAAGGGTTATAATGATTAAACTGTTATAAGGGACAAAACAGCGACAGAAGAATAAACGTTCAATTCGAAGGCACCTAATGTCTACCCAAACTCACGATCATGTTTTTAAGAGCCTACAGGACGAAGCCTAGCCTGATAACCATAATTGTAACGACCCAAACCCGCTCCGGAGAGTTATGTCCAAAACGTCAATAATCATGGTGTCATATCAAAGCATAAATAAAGCATAAAGTCATACATGATAATATAAACAAAGAGGAAAGCTGGAATCAACAACGCTCCCGATTAATGAGATCAACAAGAATAAACGTAAAAATATGTCTAAAGGAACTAAAACATGTGTCCAAAGATATTAATAGCCACATCAAATTGCTGCGATAAAAAGAAAGGAATCTAAATGGTCACTTTCCTAAGCACACACACTCTCTCAAGCCCAAACTCCTCTTAGATACCTGCCGTATAAAAAAGAGAAAGAAATACGCAGAGCATAACGCTCATTGAACTGATATAATAAGCAATGTAAGTAATAAGTATGAATCCTGATAATAATATAAAGCAGTCGAAAAGATCACGCGTGACATGAGGAAACTGGAGAATGCGTCCATGAGAATAGAAATAAACATGTAAAGCATGGTAATACGGGAATTAAAGATGTCATGAGATATCATGTCGTATATAACATATGATAATAAGAATGCCACTAGCTAAACCTCATATAATCATTACATGTCATAATATTAATGTTGTGACTACAAGCATCTTATAGAGGGGCTACTGATTAAAAGTGAAAATTAAAATGACTTAAGCAAAGATCAAAGCTCAGTTTGACTTTTAAGGGTCAAACAACACTAAACGAAACACCCCTTTAACTATGGCAGTTTTCAATTTAGCTTATGATTCTAAACTCTAGCTGATGAAACCTTAATACCAGATAACTAGTAGCTTAAAACTAACCTAATGAGCTTATTTAAACAACTAGAAAAGCTAGAAACTAAGATCTACAACCTATGCTAACTATTTTTGGTTTTTTAATGATTTTTAAGACAATTAATGCAAATCTAAGATTTAAGCTATATAAACTTTAAGACAGATTATCAATTTAGACTAATAATCATCATAAGACAAGAATAAGCACAAAATAACAAGCTAATAAGCAGTTTATAAGCAGATAAGCAAATTTAGACAAGGAAAGTAAATGAATACTTACAATGGCCTTAGAAAAACAAAGGCTTAAATGCTCAAAGAGCTTATCAACAGCTCTGGCTTATCAATGATAAGCCAGTTTAAGTCCATATGAGCCCTTCCATAATTGGCTCATCTTCTAAAAGTCCAAATAAGCAAAGGTACTTTAAGCTGATTTTAAAGCTTTGAGTATATTAAATGACTTATTAAGCTCAAATCTAAGCTTAGAGACTTAGATGAGCTTGTTAGAACTTTTGAGAAACTTTTCAAACATTTACAGCTTAATAAACCATACTTTAAGAAAATATGAGCTTATGAAAGAACTAAGGGCATAATAAGAAACTTTTGATTAATTGGAAAACAACTGATTACAATACTTGAATTAAAACATTACATGGAGAAATCATTAACTAAAACATTTTTGAAAGAGGAATTACATAAACTAAATAAGCTGAAAATTATAAAACCTATCTAACAATTTGTGTGTGTGAGAGTGAGGCTTTTTATAGCCCTCAGCTGAAGCTTCTAGGCTCTCAAGGTTGTTACACGATCATCTCAATCCCTGCTCTTCATTCCTTCAATCATTAGAGGTCTAATCTTGGCCGTTGGATCGAATTATAGCTCACACGGATTGCCAGCATGGCAATCCGTGATTGAGACAGCTTGTACTTCTTTTGAGAGTGTAAGTAGTGTAAAATCCCATCTCTCTTGTGCTTTCTCATCATCCAAAGTGTCATTCTTCACATAGGATTGGCCAATAGGGTGTGTTTGATGATGAATAACTCTGCCCTCGTGTACTAGATCTCATGAATTATCCTTTTTGTCCTTTAATTTGGATTTGCCCCATGATTTGACTGAGAGGGTGAAAGGGTAGAAGTCGGGTGAACAGTAGTAAAACCACTTTTCCCGCTTCTTTTTTTAATATAAGAGTGCGTTTGATTATGTTTGACCCGGGTGTTGAGTTGTTGACTTGGGTTTGGGCCGGGTAATAGAGGATTTTGGCCAGGTTATATTGGATTTGGGTTTGTTTATTTCTTCCTTTTTCCTTGTTTTTCATAATCGGCAAAATAAAAACTCCACAATAATTATCTAAATCTTTTATACAATTTTTCTAACAATTTATCTGGTTCATACATGATATATACAAGTCATAAAAATTATAAAATCGAAAGTATAAATTTATTTAGAGCCGAATACAATTCTTGCAATTATTTAGGGTTTAGATCATGTTTAAGCTTAATAAATCAAAATAACGTGCATGGTAATTTTTCTCATGAACATATCAGATTTATATAATGTAAAATGAGTTATAAAAATACCTTGAATAATTATGGATGATTTTATGAATTATTGAGTTCGGCTAGGAATTTCGAATTCAAAAGAACACCATAAATCGAATCAAGCTTCAAACCAATGAACCAATAATTTTCTTAGCTCCCTTGTACTCCCAAGAACCCTAGAAAATTCGTCCCTTGCTGTATAAAAATGTTGTGCCGCCACCTAAATTATTTAGGTTTTCGGAAATAGGTTTTTAAAGATTTACAAATGAAAATAATGTATATAAAAGATATACTAGGAAGAAGTGCCGAGTTTTTGGGTATTTCAAAGTATAAAATCAGATTTTAATTTTTGCCTAAAATATTTTATAATTTCCTTATTTTATTTAATATTTAATTGTATAATATAAGTAATTAACTTATAATTATTTCGGCAAAATACATATATATAATAAATAATTATTTTTCTTGCATAATATAAGATATTTTAATCTTATATAAATTTCATACTTGTCACATGATGTACTTTATAATTTATAACACTTGATTGAATTTTATTCATGCTTTTATTAAATTTTCTGACATTAGGGGCATTTTGGTAATTTTGCACTTGTTCTGATTTTAGGGTTTTACAACTTCTTCCCCTCTTAAAAGAATAATTCGTCCTCGAATTAGAAACATGATACAGCTGAAAAGGACATACCAGATCATGGAAGAAAATGAGGATAAGAAGTCCGTATAGACTCCTCGGTCTCCCAAGTGGCTTCCCGCTCGGGATGATTCCTCCAAAGAATTTTGACAAAAGGAATCGTCTTGTTCCTCATGACTCTGTCCTGACGGTCTAGAATAGACTCAGGCTCTTCCGTGTAAGATAAATCCTCACGGATCTGATCGAATGGATAAGAGATAACGTGAAGAGGATGATACTTGTAACCTCTGAGTAATGATACATGAAACACATTGTGAACATGAGATAGCTGAGGAGGTAACGCCAAACGATAGGAAACCTCACCAACGCGATCAAGAATCTCAAACGGTCCTATGAAACGAGGACTAAGCTTGCCCTTGATACCAAAACGCCTGACTCCACGTGTAGGTGATACTTTCAAGAAAACATGCTCACCCGGCTGGAACTCTAATGCTCTGCGATGCCTATCGGCGTAACTCTTCTGACGAGTCTGAGCTTCCTTAAGCTTTTCCCTGGCGACGGCGACCTTTTCATTAGTCACCTCAATCATCTCCGGACCCTCAAGAATACGTTCACCAACCTGATCCCAACAAATAGGAGCACGACATTTCCTACCATACAACATCTCGAAAGGAGCGCATTTAATGCTCGCATGCCAACTGTTATTGTAGGCAAACTCCACTAGACATATATAGTCATCCCAATTTCCTGCCCATTCTAAAGCACATGAACGTAACATATCCTCTAATGTTTGAATCGTACGCTCCGACTGTCCGTCGGTCTCAGGATGAAAAGCTGTACTAAACTTGAGCCTGGTTCCCCAAGCTTTCTGTAAACCTTTCCAGAAACGAGACGTGAAACGTGGATCTCTATCTGACACGATCGCTGATGGAGTACCGTGTAATCGAACAATTTCTTGTTGGAACATTTCTGCTAATTTACTAACGGGGTAATCCTTACGGATAGGAAGAAAATGTGCCGATTTAGTCAAGCGATCTACAACAACCCAGATAGCATCGTGCTTCCTCTGAGTCCGTGGTAACCCGGTAACAAAATCCATGGATATTTCGTCCCACTTCCAAACAGGAATCTCTAACGGTTGCAATAGCCCACTTGCACGTTGGTGTTCAATCTTAACCTGCTGACATGTTAAACACTTTGACACAAACGTAGCCACATCGCGCTTCATACCACTCCACCAAAAGTGTTGCTTGAGATCGTG